>APFE030489350.1:34709-79383 GCA_000404065.3 Pinus taeda
AGGGGTATGCTTCCTGGTTTCCATAATTTTGCTCTCCATTATGTCACAAAGCCCTTTTTCTCTTTCCAATTGTTGTGGTGTTGCTCTAATGAAGGTGTTGCTCTTTGTATCCTCATAATGTGCTATCATTTCCTCCGTGAAAATTGACCACGTAACAAGTCTTTTACGAGAACAAAGCCCTTTATACCATAAAAATTGATCCAGTTCTAAATATGAAGATGCAATACATACCTTTTCTAACAGTGGTACACCATGTAGATCAAAATATTGCTCCATCTGACGTATCCAATTTACCGGATCCTTGCCATCAAACTTCTTCATCTTGCTTTTTCTTGTTTTTAGGAGCACGATCTTGAAATGACTGTAACTCTGTACTTTCAGATCTTTAAGTTCTGAAATTTCAACCTGCAGTAGCCCTCTACTTCCTCTTTCCAATGCCACCAGTCTTATCTGAATTGGATTCTCCAAGGAATAGTTATGCAAAATCTCCCACAGTGACCTGATTATAGGCTAATTCAATAGAGCGAACTTGTACGACGTACCACGAGTCACTGTTTAGACCTTTGGATCTAAAAAATGCATACCAGAAACTACAGTCTGTCCTCTTTCTGAGGCTTCTTATGAAATTTCAATCCGATCCCCAGAAAGAAAGTTATGACAATTTTCCCCAGGTCACCTGTTTGGAATGTAATTCAGGAGTCTGCAAAAAGACCAACTTCCTCAGATCATATCTCCCCAAATATCACGCAAAAAACTCTTAAATTCAAACCCAAGGTTTAGCGTGATTTCTACTCAAATGGGTTTTTTTTGCGACTTCTGAAACGTCACAGAAAAAAAGTTATAGCAAAACTACCACGAGGACCTGTTTGGAGCAGCGAAACCCTAGAATCCAAAGCTCTGATACCAAATGTTATGAAACCAGCTCAAGAAAAGATAGAAAAGATAGATAGACGCCTTAGAATTCAGCCTCTTCGAGGGGGCAACCTCCTTTACATTACATAAATGAACAATTCTTGGATGATACAAATGAAAAGACCTCCTTTCTATATATAGGAGTCTAAGGGGTCATAACATAATTAGAGCCGACATAACAATAATAATGTAAGGGCACACTAATAACAATAGTGGGCTTCTATGGGGCACAATAGTAACAATATGGGCACTACATGGGTACATCAATATAATAAGTGGGTTGTACTAATAACAATAAGGGGTTACACTAGTAAAATAGGGGCCTAACAAACAATGTAAGGGACCATCCATAATGGTTCAAATTTACCTGCTCCTAATTTGTCAAAATCCTGATCGTAAAGCAAGACCAGGTCACCTTCTGAGAAGACACGAGGCTTAACATTTTTTTCATATTGTGCCTTGATGCATTTCTTATGTGCTTCGTTAGCCAATGCAGCGTCCTGATGGGTTCCACCCAAATGGATTAATTCCAAGAAATGAGCCTCTTCTTCAGAAGTTTCGGGAAGTAGATCGATTGCAAGCTTGAGGGATGAGATTTCACACTGAATTGGTAAGACTTCTTCCAGACCATATACCAACTGAAAGGGCATAAATCCAGTCACATTTCTTACTGAAGTCCTATATTCCCACAGAGCTGAGTACAAGATTAAATGTCAATTCTGTTTATGTACTCCAATCATTCTCTGTAGCATGCACTTAAGGACTTTATTGATTGCCTCAACTTGTCTGTTATCTTGTGGATAATATGGAGTACAACTATCATGGGACAGTCCTAATTTGGTAGTTAATTTGATCATCATGTGATTGCAAAAATGTGACCTATGATCTGTGACTATAGCTTGTGGAATGCTGAATCTAGAAACTACATGATTGAAAAAAAGAGTGTAGTTGTTTCTCCGCTATTGTTCAATGTAGGCATCGCCTCGACCCATTTTGTAAAATAGTCGACAATGACTATAATATACCCATGCCCCCTGGCCGAGGTGGGGTTACATGTCATGAAATCAATGCCCCGTTTAGCAAATGGGCTAATAGAAACGACTGGATGCAGTGGCGTAGGTGGTAATCTAGTTTTGTGATCAAAAATCTGACAAGCATGGCAACTTCTAATTGCAATTATGCAATTTTTGAATATGGTTTGCCAGAAGTAACCGGCTCATAAATTTTTTTGTTCCATAGTGTAACCAGATAGATGCCCCCCAACAAGCACCTGAATGACAATCATTCAAAACTTTTTCGGCCTCCTCATGCGTGAGGCACCTTCGTAAAACCGTATCGTCACCATGACAATAAAGTGTATGACGAAGGATGAGATAATATTTGGCTTGGTATCGAGTACGTCGTTGTTCAAAGCAAGAAGTGTTAGGCCTAGAAGTTTGGGTTTGGAGATAGATTAGTATATCCTCATACCACGAATCACTTCATGATATCAGAAACAAAGTCTCATCCACGATTGATGCTTTTCGTGTTAAATCATTGGAGGATGAGGGAAGGTCACAAAGTAGCTTTTCAAAGATGGGAGACTTCTTTGATTTGGATTTGATGAATTCCATATCAAACTCCTGCAAGATGACTATCCCTTTGGAATATTTTCCCCCTAGCAATTGACATGACAAAATGTACGTCATACGGTTGCAATCTGACATAATGGTAGTTTTGCAAAGGAGTATATAGTGTCGAAATCTCTGTACTGTGTGAACGGCTGCTAAAGCCAACTTTTCAACATAAGAGTACTTTATTTCTGTATCATTAAGATTGTGACTTAAATAATATATAGGATGATCAATTCCGTCATCTTCTTGCACTAAAACCATAGTGATGGTTGTATCTGTAGTGGCGAGATACAGGTTGAAATCTTTTTGATAGTCAAGAGCATACATTAATGATGCTTTTATCAGGTAATCTTTAAGAGCATCAAAGGAAGCTTGTGCAACCTGATCCCATTGGAAGGGTACCTCTTTCTTCAAAAGACGTGTATAACCTTTAGCGAGCTCAGCATAATTTGGAATGAACCTCCTCAGAAAGTTAGCTTTCCCTTGGAGTCTATGAATCTGAAGCAAATTTGAAGGTGGAGACATGTCAAGAATTTCCTGAACCTTAAATGGGTCAAGTCAAATTCCATCCTTAGAAACTACAAAACCTAGTAATTGACTAGAACCAACACAGAACACACATTTGTGTGGATTAAGTCGTATCTTGTAGTGTCGGCAACATAAAAATATGGCTCTCAAATTTTGTGGATGATCAGTCAGTTTTCACGAATGAGAAGTCAGATCATCAAGATATGGTTGAACTATGTTTTTTATGTCATGGAAGGTGTAATTCATTTCCCTCTGAAATGTTGCCCCTGCATTCTTCAAACTAAAGGTAGTTTATGGTATGCGAATGTACCCCGCGGACATATAAATGTAGTTTTTGACTGGTCCTGTGCGTGGATATTGATTTGATTGTATCCAAAAAATCCATCCATGAAGGAAAATATTTCGCATCCAGCCCATTCATCAATAATTTGGTCGATAAAGGGTGTAGGATAGTTGTCCTTCAGATATGTTTGATTTACATCCCTATAATCGACACATACTCTTATCGTTCCTTGTTTTTTCATCACAGGAACAATATTCAATACCCAATCAGTTAGAGGTACAGGGTAAATGAAGCCAACATGTGAAAGTTTTTCAACCTTTTCTTTAATGGCAGTGACTTTCTTCAGATGGACAAATCAAAGCCATTGTCGTACTGTTTTGACATCTGGATACATCTCGATTTCATGTTCAACAATTCTCGAGTCAATGACTAGAATTTATTCATATGACCATGCAAAGAAATCTTTGAATTCATGAAAAATAGCACAGTAGTTGTCTAGTTCTGATCGAGAACAAGATTTACTGACTTGAATATTCTCTACAATATTAGGTTTGGTTGAAATATTAATAGTATCAATGTTCGAGAGATTTTTCTCGGAACCTACTGTATTTACAGAATTTATAAAAAATCAAGAATTGAAGGGTGATTGAGGTCATTTGCATAATCTTCATTGTGATCTTGAAGGTGGGAACGATGATGATAATCTTCCCATGCTATCTGTCCTATCATCTTGATTGGATGATTCCTTCGTCTATAGAATGTAGACGATACCAAGGATCAGAAGAGGTGCCATATTCTAAAGACCTATCTACCCAAACACTTGTTGAGTGCAGACTTGGGTTCTCCACACAAGCCCAAAAAATTGATTGCTACAAAGATTCGATGGGGCTTGGCAACAACTCCTCGTGATGATCCTCACTATCAAAATAGTCAGAACTCTTCTTAAACTCAGATGATGTAGAAGAGATCATGTGGCAGGTTTCCACTATGGCACTTGCATGAAACTAGATGGAGACGGGAGGGCAAAAGTACCCATTAAGGAAGGGTCTTTTAGGAGACCTACTGCAACATTTTGAAGTGATTGTGAACTTCCATGGATCAATGGAATGCTTCCAGTAGTTTGTGAACTGTTAGAAAAAAATGTTAGTTGATTAACGACTGTGATTCCACTTTTGCAGGTAAATGCAATCTTTCGAAAATATGTAGACACAACAACAGCCATAGCATAACCCAAGGTCTTCCCAGTAAAATATTGTAATCAAGGAGTCCATCAATGACCTCGACTTCAATATCCATTGTTTTGGTCCCCATTTCTACTTGCAAGCTACTTAAAATCCCATATGCAGTGTACGTTCTTCCTTCGAACGCTTTTAATGTTGTTGGTAATCATGACAAGGGTGGTGAACCAAGAGTTTTCTAGCAACTCATTGACATAATAGAGGTAGATGCCCCTTCATCAATGATCATTCGATGAACATTTTTATTGATGGCTTTTACATGTATAAGGAAAGCGAGTTAGGCCGGTAACTGTGGTGTATATCCAGTATGATTAAAGACCACAAGATTGGAATCCGTTGGATCGATCCCACCTATTACTGATAACAAAGCCTGCTTTTGGGAGGGGCAATTTTGCAATACCTCAAGTGTTGACATAGCGAATGTCGATTAAGCCAAATCCTCCACTATATTATAATTCTGAGTAGCTTGAGCATGAGTATTAAATGTCGATTTATGTACGACTCCCTTTGGTGGCTCAATGGTTAATTCAGGAATAATGGGTGGAACAATTTCTGGCGAAGTCGTTATCAAAGCACTAGGTTGATCAGTAGCCCAGTTGTTCGATGACAATGGATTCCCATAATATTTACTCCTTGTCGATACCAAAACATCATTTTGCTTTTTTGCGATGGATAACATAAGCACTTGGGATGTGGAAGCATTATTAGTAGTAACCATATGAGCTTATGGGTTTGGAAATGGAACAGTAAACACCGCTGAGGTATTTGAAGCCTTCAAAAGTTTTGAAACCTCAGGTCAATGTGGACAATCTCTCGTAAAATGCTCCTCGTTACATATCAAACATGGATAACGAGGAGGTTTCCTTGCTGCAGTAGGGATTTCAGATGATTTTTCAGTAGTGGATTTCTCCTATTTCTTTTTATTATTTTTCCCTTTCTTCTTGCCCCTTGGTTGCTTTGGATTTTTTCCTTTGTCAAATGACACAACATTAATCTCTGAGGCAAGAGAGTTGTCATTTGCATTTTGACTAGAAACAACAAGAGCTTGACCATATGGACCTCTTGTGGTTTGCGTGCTCAAGGAACTGATTACACTGTCACTAGCATGAGAGTCCCTACTCGATTTAAGAGGAGGTGGAACAGAAAAAGCAAGTCTAGGAGCGTTAAGAATTTTGTCGTAGAGCATGCCAGATTGTGTATAGATCAATCTAAATATTGGGCACAAGCAATGACTTGCTCTTCAGTGACAACTCCTCCTTTCGCCACGTCCTCAGTGATAGATGGCAATAAGGAATTAATAAACCACTTAGCTAAAATCTAATCAGGAACATACGTATTTACCATTCGACGATGATGCCTCCACTCATGAATATGATCAGATAGTTGAGTGGACATGGTCTATTTAAAATTGGTAAGGAGTTATGTTCCAGTTTTAACCTGCTGGGTAACTGAAAGTGGGTTAGAAAAGTGGTGGCAAGGATGGTGAAGTTATCAAACGAAGCTCTAGGCAATTCAATATACCATTTTGCTTCTGGACCAGTAAGTGTTCTCTGAAAAAGGTGAAGTCTAATCGAATCATCATTCAGAGTATTAGATGAGCACTGCAAATGAAAATTGATTACGTGATTCGATAGATCTTCACCTAGATTTCCATTGAACTTAGGAATATCAGAGGGGAGTTTATGAGGAATCTCCGGCCACCAAAGGGCATATGCAATTGGATCATTCGTTAGCCTGTTCAAATCTGGTAATTCTAGAGTTGCTACAAAAGGCAACTGCTGATTCAGGTTGGGTGGAGCATACCCAAGATAAGATGGAATCACCTGAGCAGTAGGTCCTTGCATACCAGCATAAGGCATCTATTGTTGGTAAACTTAATAAGGTTATTGGACATAACTAGTATAATGTGGTTGTTGATAACCGGTTTGAAAATGTAGCTGTCCATAACCTAAAAAGCCTTGTTGCCCAGGTCCTCGGTAGGCTTGATATTGACCAAATATAGTCTGAGCTTGTAAACCAAGTCCAAACTAAGGTTGGATTTGCTGGAATTGTGGTTGTTGGTATTGTGTCAGCCACAACTGTTGGACCATTTGCTATTGCCCAATACTAGAAGATTGACCAAGTTGTGGATTGACAATAATCGTTGGTGCCTGAGTCGTTTCAGATAAAGAAGCACTGACCTGAGGTTGTGGTTGAGCCATAGAGACAAGTGGTTGTTGTATCACAACCTGGGAGACTTGAGTCTTTTTCCTTGAAACTTGAGGTTACGAGGAAGAAGGAGCAGGTTGAGGTTGAGACACAATAGGTTGTGCTTATGTTTGTGACACAATCATAATAACAGGTGTAGTGGGAATATTCGACACAAGTCGAATCGGTTGCATTCGATATACAACCCTTGGTTGTTTTGGCAGTATTGGTATCCAACCACTAGATGTAATTCCAGTTTGACCTAAATATTGACGGAAACTCTCATATGGTTGTTCCCCAGGAGGAAATAGTGAATAGGCATACTACTCTCCATATGGCAGCAGTCTGGTGTTTAAAGGATATATCGGTCTTTGAAAAATAGTTTGCCCAAATTGATACTGGTATGCAAGATCGAATTGTTTAGTTTCAACATAAGAAAGATTAGATGGGACTCTAGATGAATAAATAGGAGTAGACCATGGTGCTGAAGCAGCCCTTTAGTGGACTCCAACTAGTGATTGATAACCAGCTGGAACAGATGGTGTACGATATAAATATGACTCAGTTGTATCAAAGATCATTGTAGAAATAACAACAGGAGGTTCTGCCGCAACTGCATCAGATGACACATTCCTAGATGTTGATGGTTTCTCAAACATGTTTAGCCTATCCAAAATATTTCCAAGTGATTCAATAGGAATTTGCTATCAAGGAGGATTAAAAGAGCCAAACTCAGGAGTAGAAGGATACAAATGAATCCCAGTTCCAAAATGAAACGGGGGACTAGATGGGGATCCTCTACTATCTCCTCTATAGTAATCAAACCAAGTGGAAGAGGTAGACCGTCAGGTCCGTAAACGATTTCGGGAGCCAAAGAAGGTATAGCTTCTGCAATGACAAATACTGGAGGGGTGACACCTTCTGAATACTGGAACTCAATGTCCAGATGTTTAGGTAAATGAACTTCAGTCTCAAAGGGAGGTTCTTGAAAACCTACTAGTTCAAATGTAGCCTCGTTTTGAACTGAGATGGGTTATGGATCAGTTCTAATGTCCTCTTGTAACTGTGGAACTTCTTCTCTGAAGGCAGATGTACCAGAAATAATCAGAGTAACTAGAGTCTCTGATGATGTTGAAACAAAAGTTTTTAATAAAGCAGTTGAATTGGACTCAGTTAAATGAGACCGCTTTGTCCAGATTAGCTTCGCTTCCAGAGGCAAAGATGGTTGACTCGATAGTCTCTGTGAATGATAGGGTTTTGATTGACTTTCTTCCACGATTGCGGATTATTTGATCAACTCAAAATTAAGGGGAAAATGATGTTATTCCGAATTCAATTAATTTTAACGATGCTTGGACACAACTTTTCTTTTTTAGTTTTTAAGAGTCGAGAACAAGCTAAAGATGACTCTAGTTTCCTTCGATTTTTAATGAGCCTGAAAGGACAAGTGCTCAGATGGACATTTTCTTTTAAAGTGTCTAAAAGGAATGAAAGGGACTACTCTAGAAAATCTAGACAAAGGGATTACCAAACCAATAGAAAAACTACAATATACACCTTGGTGATAAATTAAAAAGAAATTACCAAGGACTTCTGTATGGCAGTCAATCTTCTCGAATGTTGTGTCTAGTGCATTGTGATCAATAAGGTGACAGAATCAGTTTCCTATGGATAAAGGATTTAAGCCTATTATGGTCTCCCAATATATACACGAAGGTAGGGGGAGCACAAGTCTATGCTAGCACTTGTCATGTCAAGGAGGAGGAATCACCCAACCTTCAATGAAAATGATAGCCACTAGTTTTAACGATGCCGGAACATGTCACTAGCCTAGACCTCTAGATATGTTGTGTTAAGTTCCAAAGAGTTTTTAGGTTCATTGAAATTTATTTTAAAGTTGATCTTGTTTAGATTTTGCCTTTCAATGGTTCACCATGTGATGATGATTTGAAATTCCTAAGATGCAATCTACAATGATAGACAATCTTTGTTTATTTGAGCAATGAAAATCCTAGCTACTAGGGAAAGAAGATAACAATGCTTTTAAGCAAAAGAGCAAAGACCACACACTAGTGCATTTCCCTAAATCCTATTTTTTCACACAAATAAAAAAATTCTAATTGCAAACGTATGTATTTTTTTTTTGCTCTCCTTAATGTGAAGGATGCCAAAAGGAAAACTAAATGCAACAAAGATCTGAAATATTTCACTCAAAATGACATTTTCGACAATTTCTTCTTCAAAAGATAAAGGAAAACTCAAAAATGACACTTTCAATTTTGAACAAAAATGCTTTCAACACTTTAAATGTAAACAAATCAAATCAAATGCATGAAGAAAAGTTCAATCGATTATCAAGGGAAGGAAGAATTTACGACATTTCTCTTTTTGACAAAAATGACAATTACGACACTTTTTCTACCAAAGCAACAAATTGACTAAAACAACGTTTTGAGAAAGGATTGTAAATGAGGAATAAATACACAAAAACATTCACTAATACTAATGTAATTGAGGCTGATCTAAGTGATGCAAGTAAGCTTCAGTAAAGAGGCATTGTTCATTTGCAGCAAAACAACCAAACGAAACTAAAAACAAGTCAAAAACACTCAATTTCTAGATGGAAAGAGAGTTCAGTCAATCATTGAACCTAGGCTTCACAAAAATTGAGATGCATCACACTTACTACACTCGGGAGGTGCTATGCATATTGAATCATAGTGGAAGATAATGCGATGGTCCACGGAGCGCAAATGAAATGGGCTCTGGCTCAAATGTAGAGCTGTTTTCAATGAATTAAGTTGGCTTTTGATGAACAATGATGAAAATAGTATGATGGAATGTCTTGAGAGGTTACTGAGCTACCAAAAGGGCATCTAGATGTTCTTGCAAGTCAAATGTTTAATTCATAAACTAAACTGGAGATTGACTGAAGCAACATTCATCTACTATGCAATTGTAGAGCAAGAGTAGCTCGAAGGCTACCTGGAAGACTTCAAACTCTCTCTATAGTTTATCACATTGAAAATAGAACAAACAATAACAACAAACAAACATTTGTTCATTCCCCAGTGGAGTCGCCAATTTGTTTCTGGGAAAACTAGTATTCCTAAAGATTGCTAGCCCTCTAGGTTTGGCAGCTACCCTAGAAAAAATAGTTTAAAGCAATTTCCTTAATCCCTTGCTTGATCTCTATCTCCATTTGGCATATCCTGCAACTCCTCCTTGTACCTAACATGCTTGGAGAGTACCTACACAAGTACACCAACAAAGAACTATCAAAGCATCATTATCTATTACAACATAAACATTACATAATCAGATATATAATGAACAAATGATAGCATTCACAAATGATAACATTCACAATTTCACAACCATATAGGAGAGAACTTGAAGATATTTATTAATAGAAAGGAGAATTACAACCTAGTTTTCTGATCCAGCATCATCCCCCTAACTTCAATCCTTCTTCACCTCATGAAATAGCAAGATCACACCAACAAGAATACAATACTCTATCCTCAAACTATCAGCACTTCCTTGCAATTCACAACATTCCAACCTTCTGATCTCTTGGATTGGAGATCCATTTATAGATGTTTGCAAGGGTGTGAGTCATCTATGAGCTTTGATTAGTGTCATTCCACTTGTTACAATTGGTTCCATAAAAGAAGGGATTGGAGATGATTTCCTAGATCCCTTATTCATGCTTGGACGAATTCAGAGAGGCAATGGCACAGGAGAAGCTTCTAGAATATTCCATGAGCAACCCACTGACACATGTCCTGGACATTTGTCCATCCTCACCCATCGCACCCTATAGAAGGCCTAAATAGTATGAATCCCACCCTGGCAATGTACCACTAAGTATGCATCACACTTTACCAGTGGAGCAGTCAGTATGGTTCAATTTAGGCAAGTTCTAGATGGTTTCTCAGCTGGAACTTTTGGGGAATGATGTATTCAGATGACTGTGTTCCTTTAGAAAATGAAACAACTCTTTTAGGGGTTGATGAGCCCTAATACATCGACATATAAGTTTGGGGTTGATGTGCCCAAATATCTCTATAACAGGAAGTAGGTAGGATTTCAGTTTGAATAAATTCAGTTTTTAGTAGCTAGTTTATTTCAATTTTCAGTTTTCAGCAAGTGTTAAAATAATTCATTAAGATTTAAGACAGAGCAGAAGGGCCTTAGGTCTTGATGATCTAGTAGTTTGGTTTGAGGGTTGTAGTACCTTCTTTCAGTTTCAAATCACATTTTAGTTTGCAGAAAAGGTTGTGATTTGAGTTCAGTATTTTCATCCCAAAGAGTATATAACAAAGCATGTTCAAGCTTGGGATCAACCCAATGGATCAAGCCACTAGTCGACATCATTCTCAACATATCACAAGGAGATGCCATCCACAAGGGGAGCCACTTTTAGGGTCCTATAATAATAGGGTTAATAATTTTGAATTGACTCTATTAAATCCATGAAATATTGTACATACTTTGGCTTTTTGTAAAATGTTTTCCCATATTAAAAAATGTAAAGAGGGTAAGTCCTAAAATAAAAATCAAAGGACTAAAAGAAAAGGATAAAAAAAGAAGATAAAATATGAACCCCACCAAAAAGATATAAAAAAAGATTAGGAAAGTGTGCACATTCAAATGCCACTACTCTTAGTTTACTTTTTGGAAATAAGATTGTGTGCAGCTTGTCAAAAAGCCACAATCCATGTTGATCAAACAGTTTAATCTTGATTCTTTCATGCTTCAAATTTCATATTGACAGATAGATAATAAAGATCTAGCCAAACTGTTTAATCTTGGCAGATCAGTAGTTAGGTAGAGAATAATAATGAGCTCAACATTTTAATTTGAGCCATTGGAAAGTCATAAGGTTAGAATTAGATAGTTCGCTTATCATGGAAAAATAAGAGGGTTGACAAGCTCAAATGCACCCAATAAATGAAGAAAACATGTTAGGGTAAATGATGGGTAGGCAAAAGAAGTTTTGACAAAGCATGGAAAGCATCAATTGGTCATTTCAGATCACTAATTTTCTCCAAGAATCCCCTTCCCTTTCTTAAAAATCGTAGCTGACATCCTTAAAAAGCATTTTCCCTTGTAAAAAGTCCTTTTCCATTTGAAAACATCCTTTTCCTTTCATTTTTACCTCCCCTCCTTATTTCACCCCTTTCCCTAGTTAGAAAACATGTTTTCCTTTAGAAAAGTGTATTCCCCTTTACCAATTACCTTTTCATTAGAAACATGCAGAAACCCACTTTTTGCATAGTTTTGAATGGTTGAAATATTATTGGGCCTCAATGTAAGAATCATTCCCCCATATGTTTTTAAATTTTCCCGCAGATATTACTTCCCTTATTTTATTCTAACCATCCACTATTATATTTGATAACCACTTTATATGATTTTAACCCCGAGTATTTAAATCCCCTCCCACTATCATTATTAACTCCTCACATATTATATAACCCACCATATATTAAAACCCTTTTGTTTCATATTAACCCTTCACATACATATCATACCCCATCACATTAAATATCACGAGTCCCCTGTCAATTAACTCCACCTATCTAATCACCTAACTCCACCACCTTTTGAAGGCACAACTCAATCAACCAATCGATCACCATCATCCAGATCTGATGGCCATCACACCATATCACACCCTCTAATGCGTGATGTTTAACACTTAAAAACCACACGATATTGGTAGTTTTTTTAGCCACCTTTTTCGCCACATGACACTACCACATCATATCACATCCCTCAGTGCAAAATTGTTTACCACTTTTGATCCATGCGATAATCCACCATATCGCTCTTCCTTCAACTTCTCTTCCCTTCCGAAACCACCTCCCGTTCCACAAAATCCCACTCAGAAGACTGGCCTCCCACTTTCTCCTCCTACCTAAAAGCCTTCTCCGACTGCTACACTGTGTATCCCCGGAATCTCTATCATCCATTGGTGTGTAGTAAACCATATACCTGTACCTGCACAATGTGAAAAATCACAGAGTTTTTACAATATGAAATTCCATCTTTCCCTTACCTCTGTTTAAAATGAATAAATGAAAAGCCTTTTCCAAACAGAGTTGAGCCATACTCTAGACTCCATGCACATAGATCTCAGTTAGTAAAACCATTGATTGCCTTCCCCGCATAAACTGTGTTTTCATTTAACAATTTGTTTTATTTTTGTAGGTTATTAGTAGAAAAAGAAGCTTGACGAAACAATTTTTATACTAGTTAAATACTTGTTTCTTCCAGATTCTCCAGATGAAAATTCAAATGGTTTTCCTCAACAGAAGATTCCATACATCAACAGAGCAGAAGGAAACAATTTACATAGTAAATGTTAAAACATAGGTGAAATCATTTTCACCAGCACAACAAAAGATTCTTACATAACTATTCTCCAAGAAACATTTTGTATGCTACATGTGTCTTTTAGTAAAAATAAGTTTTACTAAAATCATAGAAGCATGAAAGAGTAAGTGAGATTTACTGTAAAAAGTAAAAGACAAGCAAGTAAAAGAGAAGTCAGGTGAAAAATTTACTACAGATGAAAGACAGAGGAAGAAAACAGCGTGAGCGACAAACCAACATAAAAGAAACAAATAGATGACAACAATCAAGTAAAATAGGGACAACTTTTAGTAAGTTGAAAGGTGTCACTACCTTTTAGCATCCAGATATTTTATTTCCCAAAATAAGTCCTAAATCAGTTTAGGATAGTTTGTATTAATTTTTGTATAAACACTTCAACAATTCTAAGTATTGAGGGTTGCGTGGATTGCTGAGCATTTCTATAGTTGTATTGATATGAAACCTAAGGGTTTTTTGTAACATTTTCAAGTCAGGAGACTGGACTAAGTAATAAAGGCATTTCATTATGGGAGTCATGTGTTGGGCCACTTCAGTGAAGTACCTTTCACTGGTTAAATTTTTATTTTCTTAAAGTATTTCATATACTTACATGTTTTCCAATTTGGATGAAATAACTAGAATATTACTACATAATTTGTTTAAGTACACTCTGTCTTTAACAATTATTCATTTTGAAGTTTTCTTCTGATATCTAGAGTATGAAATTCTTCACTTCTCCCTAGTTTTGATTGACCTCTTTCATTTTCCCCATTATCCAGTTTAATGAATCCTTAGTTTCTCCTTGATCCTGATTGAAACAACTTCACCATCCAGCCTAAAAGATCTGAATTTACTCAGCTACCTTGCCCTCTGAACACTATCTTTAGAACTTGATTCAGTCATGTTTTCTTGACACTTTGACTCCATAGTCCAATGGTAAAAGGATATTCATCTATCCATCTAAATCAGTAATTCCACTACCAAATCAAACAAAACCCAATCAAGCTTAAATAACTAGCCTAAAATCAATTAATTCTACAAAATTAAATTATTAAGAGAGAGCCTTATCTAAACATTAGGAAGGTTAGATCCTGATCTCAAAAGTAGGTTTGTGGTTACCTTAATGATCACTTTCTTTAGCCTTGAGAAATTACTAAGTGATAATAGAAGGTATCAGATTGAACTGAACCTGAAGAAATGTTATTATTTTGTCCCCTTTGGGATTTTTCTAGGTCATGTGGTGTGTAGGAAAGGATTAATGGTGGACCCTGCTAAGATTGCAATAATAATCAATTTGGATGCCCCACGGAGTGTTAAACAGCTCCGTGCAACACTGGGTCATACTAGATACTATCATAAGTTCATCAAGAGTTAGGCTTAGATTACCATGCTGATGGAGAAGCTATTGAAAAAGGGTGTTACATTCTGTTTGAATGAAGAATTTTAGCACAATTTCGATGTCTTAAAGGAAAAAATGGTCACCGTGTCAATCTTGGTCTTCTCGGATTAGAAGAAGGAATTCCATGTGCACATTGATGCCTCGTGTATTGTGCTGGGAGAAATACTGACACAGGCTGGTGAATGAGAACTAGATCATCCTATAGTGTTTGTGAGAAGGAAGTCATCAAATGTTGAAAAAAATTATTCAATGACCGAACACAATGGACTAGCTATGGTGTACGCGCTCCAGAAATTCATACATTACTTGCTAGGCGAACATTTTCAAGATGTACACAAGCCATTTTGCATTGAAGTATTTAGTGAATAAGCCAGTGTTGGGGGCGAATATGCAGATGGCTACTATTGTTTCAAGAATATGATTTTGAGGTGATTGTGAAGCCAAGAAGATTGAACGCAAGATCTAATCATTTTTTGTGCATTGAGACAAGATAGGAGCCTACTAACTAGGAGGAAGGGTTTCCCGATGCGCAGCTCTTCGCGGTGCACATAGAGGATAATCACTTCGTAGATATTATCCACTTCTTGACTACATAAATGGCTTCAGAGGGATGCACCAGTCTGTAGAAGAAAGAATTGGTGGTGCACACAATAGATTTCTTAGTAATTGTTGGTCATTTGTATAAGATGGGATTGGATGAGATACTTCGAAGATATGTGCACGATTTTGAACGAAACAGTATCCTCACCAAAGCTCATGGAGGAGTTGCGAGAGGGCATTATGTAGGAAATGAAATAACGCAGAAGATTTTATGCGTTGAGTTATGGTGGTTGATGCTGAACAAAGATTCTAAAGCATATTGTAGGGCATGCGATAAATGTCAGAGAATGGGAAGGCCATCGCGGAGGGATGAGCTACCTCTGAATCCACAGATACCATTGAAGCCATTTGAGAAATGGGCAATTGATTTTGAAGGGCCAACTTAACCCCTGGGTAAGAAAACTGGTGCGTTCTATATCATCACCACGATAGAATATTTGATGAGATGGGCGAAGGCACAGCCTGTGAAAGACTATGCAAGGGAAACAATAGAAAAGTTTTTGTTTGAATATGTGTTGACTAGGTTCAATTTTTTGAAGGTATTGATGAGTGATCATGGTACACATTTCCTCAATGAAACAATCAGCGCACTCACAGAAGACTTCTAGGTTTACCATTAGAAGAGTATGACATATCATCCTCAGGACAACGGAATGGTTGAGGCTTTTAATAAGGTATTGTAGAATGCATTAGCAAAGGTTTTCAATGCACAATAGAATGATTTGGATGTGCATGTACCAATAGTATTATGGGCTTAAAGAACTACTTGTAAAAATATTATTGGTCAGACACCTTTCAGGTTTGTCTATGGCGCAGAAGCTATGATGCCTATGGAGTACATTGTGCCTAGTCTATGCATAGCGGCTTTCCAAGGAATGGTGGATCGCAGAGTGTTAAAAGAATGGCTTGCACAGCCAATGGAGCTCAAGGAAGATAGATTTCTGGCTGGATTCCATCAGCAGGTTCAGAACGAACGTGAAAAATCTTGGCATGATCGACACATAAAACTTCATACCTTCAAGGTAAATGATATGGTTTTATTATATGACAATAAGTTTTCTAAGTTTCCAGGGAAGTTTTAGATGCACTAGTTGTGGCCATATGTCATCAATGAAGTTAAAAATGGTGGAGTAGTTCAACTCATGAAGTTGAATGGAGATCCATTTCCGGGAAGGTAAATGGAAGCCAATTGAAACCATACACGGGGGATTCGACCCAAAGAAAACATGATGGTATCACACTCTTAGTGCTCCAAGAAGCTACAAGGAGTGCAAGACTATAAACTACACTGCCTAGTTTGTAGAGCTACAGGACAGAGGGGTTGTGCAAAAAGAGTTAATGTCATAGTACCAGAAGAGGAACAAAGGGAGCTGCACTATGGAGTGGGAGACCATGCATCACAGCTAGAAAGAGATCGTTACAGTCATTGTTCATGATTTAACTACCAAGAGATGGTTAAGAGGAGCAGGGGGAAACATTTAAAGCACTTAAGGCTGAAATCTTAGGATATCTGCTGCCAAATCAACATTTTATGGATGGACTTTGGGGGTAACAGTCAAATTTGAATTCAAAATTGCCTATAAATTATGCGTGGTCATCCAACAGGAAACACTTTGCATCCTTAGAGTCTTTATCGAGCTGTGTTGTTTCTTGCCTGTGAATCTCTTGTATTAGGAGGATTTAATCACGAGCCCTGCATTTTCCAAGTTATCAGAGGTAAATCAGGCATTCATCCTGGAAACAACGGTAGGACCAAGTCTTGTAGAATCTAAGAGTACAGGTGGGGATGTTGCTCCTAAGGGAGCTTCTCGAGAGGTTGTGAGCATGGAAGCTCCAGCTGTTGTGCCTATGACATGGAGGTCACCTCAGCTAAAGCCTACATAAGTGAGATAAGCCCCGAAGCCCAAGAAAGTCAAGCAGAAGAAGCCAATGTCGGTGCACGAGTCACTGAGGAAGCGTGCTGCTACCCAAGTCTAGAAGAAATAAAAGTAATGGGTGAAGGATAAGGGGAAAGTAGTAGACCTGGAGGCTGAAGTGGGTGTGGAGGATATAGATACCGAGGGAGTGGAGCCTATCTCCAAGTTGTCAGAATATATCCCTCTACGTAAAGGAAAAGTGAAGATAACCAAAGACCCATACGTAGAGAAGTTTTTGATTCACATGCCGTTGTTGTTGAAAAGCATTACATTTGAAGGTCCGTGCTTGGAGCAGGTCCCCCATTTACAAATAGAGGACTGGGATTTGGCAGACAACAGGAGGTTCCCCTAACTTGTGATGAAAAACAATATGAAGAGGGTCTTTTACAAGGAATCAAGAGTCACTGCATTGTATCCTATGGGGTGGATTCGCAGAGTGAATCAATCAGGGTTGCTAAACCTACTATAGGTGCCCCACTACCACCACTCCAACATCAACCTCATTATCATCAAGTAATTGTTGACCATGGCGCATGAAAGATGTTTGTGGCTAAGCACACTGATCCCAATTATAGATATGTCGATCCACTAGATCACGCTCTTGCCACATTGAGGGTTGAATCCGACCAAGGAGTTTGGGGGAAAGATGAGTAAGCACAACCTCGCATAGAAGATGAAGGAAAAATTCAAGCTAGTGAAGAAGCCGTGCGGGTAATCTATCACATCTATCACTGACCCCACGGTGAAAATTGCTACACAAGTCCTAGCTAGGAAAGTCATGAGAAAATGCTCCATGGATGAGGTTCCAGGGCCAGTAATTTCATTGGTTGCATAATGCGCGGAGGGAGTGCAATTCAATTCGTCGCACTACCTCTAAAGCGAGTTCCTTTTGAACTGTTGTGAGGCTTAGGATGAGAGAAAACCCTTCCACAACACATGGTTTTTGCTATCCATTGTGCTTGTCACTTAGGATTTCCTAGAGGACAGTCAGTTTCCTCCCGTGGACAAGGGATTTCCAGAGGCTGCAGAGTTTGCATCGCTTTGCGCAATAAAGGACATCGCATGTGTCACAGAGACCAAAGTCTTCTGGGTACTAATGAAGGTGAGCCTGCGCATGATTGTCAACTAGAAGTCACAGTTGTCCCTAATGATGTTTGAACAACTTTCAGAATACATGGAGTTTAATGCTGACTTCCACCATGTATACATCAGGACACGGAAGGATCCACAACAAAAAATGGTTTTTTGGTCTACCTTATTTGGCCACGGATGATGCTATCTAAGAAACTATCAAGAATTGGTTGGCATATTGGCATATCCCTCTAATCTCGTACCGAGCACCAACAAATCCACGGAGAATAAAAAGAAGGAAGCAACAAAGCACAAGGTCCAGTATTTGGCTGAGGAGTGTAGAAAAAAGGTTGAGGAGAAGGACTGTGTGGAAGAGGAGCATGCGGTGAAGTAGCAAGTTGAACAAGAAGAGCACAACTCCCAGCAGAGTGGTCAATCCCCTTCACCGCAAACAGAGGAAGAGGATCAGTCAGAGCACCGCGATGGCGGTGAGGAAGGACAGAGCACCCCCTTTTGTGTGAAAAGGTACAAGGAACGAGAAATGGAAGGTCCTCGGAAGAAAACAAAGGTAACTAAGCCGTCGTTGGACCTAATAACACTCACAAACGGTGATATCGATGAGATTGGAGATCACATGTGTGATACCACCACAAAACTTCTGCAACAGTTTGAACTACAGCAATAGTAGGTGCTAAGTACTATTCAAAAGGATCTGTGCAAAGCTGTGGATCCAGACTAGAAAGATCCAAGAGAGCGTAGGGAAAGTAAGCACTCCGCAGACAAGCTTGGCACTAGGGACCAACCAAGAAGCAGAAATGGTTCAATCACTAGACCTCTGGGAATTCATGCTACCAAATAAATCCTTGAGTGTGGAGGTGACCAATGAAAAGCTCATCGTAAGTCCTCTGAAGAACATTGGACTCAACCTCATAGCACTACCCAATGAATATCTTCACATGCTATAGGCAGGTGTGACAATAGTGTTCAGAGCATGAGATCAACGTGCACTAGGCCTAATGAGTGAATATGGGATGAACAATGAGCAGATGTTCACCAAAAAGCCAAAGGTGCTAAAGGAAAAGGAGACAATATGGGCATAGAGAGCTCAGATAGTGGCCACAGTGGCAGAAGCTTGCAAAATAGTGCCATAGTTGCACATACCAGAGGAAGTATCATTGGAGGAAAATATCAGAAAACTTGCTGCAACATGCGTGACACTAAGACCAAGGTGGCCTAAGTCTAGTTTGAGTTAAACATGAAGATAATAGAACTGGAGTTGAATTCACAACCTTCCACCCAGCTAGAGGTTAGGGAACAACGTGAAGTCCCTGTTAAGGATGGAGTTGCGACGGTGGATGTTGTGGTCAGTGATCCAGGTGGATATTGGTGGCCACCCACTAATTCCACTTGGATCCCCACCAGTGCTTCTCTCAGTTTTTAGGTTTCCTTAATTATAGCACAGTTTACTATTTTTAGCAGTTTTTCGGGTCCTAAACTTCTGGATCCACTTTGAGGCCCTAAATGACATTTTTTGGGAAATCTACCAGCCAACAATTTTCTATTCTAAAATCATATTTTTCATCATAGTCCTCAGATAGATATTTCCAATGGGCTATCATGTGCATCAAACAGGGATAATATGACCAATTCGCAACCCCGTGAAGTTTGTTGTCCAAGTCGTCCCAACGAGGCCCACAAACTCTTGGTGTTACATCTACTCGGGTGAGGGTTTTGGTTTTTTAGGGTTGTCTCTTATTATTCAATAATAAAAAGGCCCTTGAGCCTCATTATAAGACAATTCAGAGGCATGTAGCCACCACATCTCTTCTCAGAGATAAGCTACCATCACCCTAGTTGGTTTATTTCCATCCCTGTTTGTAAGCATATTTTAGTATTTTACATTAATGAAATGAAGTATTATTTCCGCTGCATCTCTGTGTTTATGGTTATCTGTATAATTTTTTGTTTTCTTGTTTAAATATGGATCACTCAGGGACTGCACAACATTATTTGAGTAGGCTATGGAGGTAGTAATGACTCTACAGGAAGGTCCCAACCTACAGAGATTGAATACAGAAGTCCACGAGCTACAGTAGCAATATGAAAAAGTAAGGGTGATGACGCGCACCATTTCTATAACACAGTGCCTTGCCAAGCTATAGGAGACTAAGCAGTTACTTACACAGATGGAAGCAACGCAGAAGAAAGAGGTAATCCTTAAGGCCAAATTGGGGCCTTGGTTGGATGAGGACTACATATTCTCCACCAATATCAAGAAAAATTGGTGAACTTGGATAGCACAAGGCAGAAGATCAAACAGGGCAGTGCAGGACCAGCCACAGAGCAGTTGGTAGAACAGATCAAGCAAGCAGCCATGCAGAGCATAACTGCAGTAGCGATTTCCCAAATTGAGCTTAGGGATATTTGTAGTAAGATCTCCTCGCCGATCGAGTGAATAAGGGGTGAGTCACAGTCTTTGTGTTGGGGGCCTATTGGGATGGGGTCCCCTGGGTCAATTTTGGGGCAAAATACCAAGTTTTATGAAAAAGATGTAAAGTCTCCGCAAATTATGGTCGCGGAGTGTGTAGATAGTAAAAGAGTCAAAAAGGGTTTTACCCTTCTTTATGTAAGTTAATTCGGCTTTTTGTAGATCTACCCATGGTCTGCGGACCATGGGATTGTATAAATATGTGTGTCTTAGAGACTCTAAGGAAGGATAGAGGATGAAGATGAATGTAATGGGTCAATAGAAGGAATATTGTGAAAGTCTTAGAGGAGGAAAAGGATCTTCAACTGTGTGCATAGAGGCCTACAGTAGAGTCTACATCTTAGTGTGCAAACCCCTGTAGCTCAGTGCATGGGGAAGCCTTGAGTTTGTAAGCTGAACTAAATATTAGTAAAGGAGATTATTACAGAAATCCTTTTGTTTCACCTATTTACTTGTGTTATGTATGAATGTGCTTTATGCTGTGATGAATGATGGGTTTACGAAATAATGTTGTATTGTTGTGTGGCTTTACTAGATCTATATTTTTATGTTAAGGCAATTAACATTATGGGTTTATGTGAATATTATATCATTTTACGTTAAAATTATCAAACGCTTAAGCAAATCTGAGTAAATACTGGGTTAAGAGTAATATTTGATGTGCGTAAGTAGTTAATTTACCTATTCAGATTCCATGAAAGCTAGTCATAAACCTTTGCGAAGGTCTAGAGGCTTTGTAAAGGAAGCTATATCGATAAGCCTTAAAGGCTTATCGATCTACACGAAGGGATATTTAAGGCACAAAAGGAAATCACATTGATCTCTAGGTGTAGAAGCTTGGTTCCAGCATCCCCCCATATTGCTTCGGGTGAGACTTCAGTCCGTGCTCCATGGATTGATGCCAAAAGGGCCAGTACTGTAAGGATTTGTTTGGTGCAACTAACTCTGAACTTGGATTGGGACCCACTAAGCCAACATGTTTTTTAGAATATTTCAAAAACTATAAGATAGGGGCAACATAGGCAATGGTATATTGGGTTGAAAGGGAAACCTCCAACGAAGGCTAAATGGTACTCTAGGGAGAAGGTAGAGGACAAATTTCCTCACCTCATTCAGTAAAACAACTTTTGTACCAAAATCCTCCTCAAATGGGGAGGAACGATATGATTTGGATCATATATTATTTTTCATCCATATTAATGAGTTTAGAGTGGGAAAATTGCAGGAATCATCTCACAAGGCTAGTTCTACCAATGGGTCCTACTTTGATGAATTATGGGTTAAAACCTTTCAAAGGTAGTTTGAGGCACATAATGATTTGTTTTGGGTTCAAAAAGATATTACTTTCATAATATCCCTTCTAAATGTCCTACACTTAAATATTGTTCTAATGACACAAGAAATACCTCAACAAAGTCAATATGTAAAATTTATGCCACGTGGAAGGTAATATTTCTATTTTTTCCACTATGATTCAAGAGGATGCCACATTAGCCCCATTACTCATGTAAAATGGGATATCCATGTTCCCATTATGAAAGATACTTGATAAATGACAATTTTGTCACTTTATTTAAGAGTTGAATATGACAAGTTTGTCACTTTATTTAAGAGTTGAATGAATCAAAGTTAATTACTAGTTGGCTATCAAGTTGTGCTATAACATAGCCGCTAGGAGGAAAATGGGTTTCATTATATTTGAGTGAATTTTGTTCCAGAGATGAGTAGAGTAGCTAAGAGTGGATAGATATAGATAAATTACATATCATTTTTGTTCTATAGAATCCTATAGGCCACAATTCTCACTCCTTTGCATTTGTAGCATTTCCATTCAAAGAAAGAGAGGGAAAAGTAGCCTCGCCTTCTATTTGGGTTTTCTCTTGTAAGGGTTTCCTAGAGCATATATTGTATTCATTGTGATTTGTGAGTGTTCATTTTTCAACATTCTCTACTTCCTATATTTTATCTATTGCATTTTTAAGCACGAAAAAATAACTGAATAAATCCAAAATCAAAGGAATGTTAACCCTCATAGTATGGATTTTCGGATGTCAATATATTTGTATTATATTATCTTGTGATGAACTATCCAGTGGAATATCCTTAGTATTTGATAGATCAATAGGATATAAATGGTATAATTATAACGAAATTGTACACTAAAAGGTTCTATATGATAACCGTATAAGAATATAAATGTAATAATTCAATATCTAGTGCTTAATAAGGGGTTTGATTGTTAACATTGGGCTTATATAGGTCTTAGCATGCCCGTCCCCTTCAAACAAGTGTTGTCATCAACACTTTACTAACTATAGCTATTTATGCATGAATAACATATCTTCCCATGTCACCTCTTCCACTTGTAGGTTCTTTCATTCGATCAAGTACTCAGTATTTTCTTGATTTATCAGTTTCCTAATCCTTTCTTCCAATATTGTTTCATATTCTACTACTATTTACCCTTATTCATTAACCTTCGATAAAATATAGGACTGAGATCTTATCACCAAGTACCATATTTAAGAAATAAATATGGAAGACTATATTTAGACATGAAAATGGAGGCAAATCCAATTTTTAATCCATATTTCCAAAACCATAAAACACATTATATGGGCCATAATACCTTGGTGCTAATTTAATTTCCTCCTTTTTCTTCTTGAGGGACATATTTATAGGGTTATAGTCTAACAAGGACCTAATCCCTCATTTCAAATTCCCCTTCAATGTGATGTTTATTTTTTCATCCTATTTTGTGTTATAACCAAGTTGTCCTTCAATAGATTGAGAACCTCTTGTTGGTTCCCTATGTGATGCTCCATTACTTCAGCTTTTACAATCCCTTTCAATGGTGATATGATAGATGGACGATCATATCCATAAAGTGTGTTAAATGAAGACATTTTTTATGAACTATGGAAGGATGTGTTGTACCACCTTTCTACCAAAGGATGATCCATTCTGTTTGTTTATGAAATGCAAAGAAACATAGATGTCCTACTGAAAATTTATTCACAATCTTATTTTTCCTATCAAATTAAGGATGGTAAGATTAACTTTGAGAAAATTGAGTACCTAAACAAGAAAATAATTTAGTAAAAAGAAATCCAACAAAAATTGGATCTCACATACAATAATATTTAGTATTCAGTGCAGCGTTTATGCAATTTCCATGAATTATTTTTCCACTATAATTTGTTTAAATGGATGATAAAGAGAGAAAACAGGGTAGACTTTTTCATTCAATCTACCAATACCATAATGGAATCTTTCCTATCACATACCGAATGCCTTAATGCTTAGTTAAGGATACACAATATCGATTTTTTTCTTCTTTATGAGATTAAAAATTAGCTTTGATACCACTTTTTAACATATTAAATCCCCTAATCCTTAATTAGGGTTGTGGGGAATCACATTTTATCTAAAATATTTTATCAATTGTTCCCACACAATGTCTAATCACCGTCCACAAAACCACATATTGTGACAATTTGTGTGCATTGTTTATTTCTCTCAAACCCTAATTTTCCACAAATTATATCTCGGAAATTATAGAGGACAAAAATATGAAAATTTCTACTGCATCTGCTTTTATATATATTTTTTGTCCTCCATGTTTCATAGTTTACGATTTCTCAGAAACAAAGTTATGGAAAGAGTGTGTAGTTTATCTGTATTGAGGTGTGATTTAATGAGCATTCAAGAGGCCTAAATTCCTTAAAGAATAACTTTGAAAATATAGTGAATCAAGATCTAAAATATATACATTAGTTTTAATTTACCTCAAGTATGGTCCATGTTTCAACCTTTGAAAGAACATAGAAGAAAATTTATAGCAAACATTCCAAGATGACTTATTCAAAGAAGAATTCAATAAGCTCGAGTTCCTCAAATCATATATATAGAAATGTACAGAACAAAGATCTAAAAATTGAACCAGATGATAAATAGGATTTCTTCTTTCCATTTCCCAAAATTTAGCCTTTATAACGTCTGAGAAGAATATTTATAGTGAAATTTCCAAACTAACCTTATTTCAGGAGCATTATGGAAGCTCAAATTTCTTAGAGAATAGCTATAGAAATATAGTGAATAAACCTCTAAAAATTGAACCAAATGATCAACAAGATTTAGCCTAACTTTGGTCCAATTTTCATCCTCTAGAACTTTCGAGAAGAAAATTTATAGAGAAAAGTCCAAGGTGGCCTTTTTGAAGAAGCATTTAGAAGGTATGAATTCCTCAGATTATATATTTGAACATATAGCAAACAAAGATATGAAAATTGAACCAGATGATTAATGAGATTTTCCCTCACTATGCTCCAAGTTTGAGCCTTTAAAACCTCCTAGAACAAAATTTATAAAAAAAATAAAATCTAAGATGACCTATTTAATGCATAAAACACATTTTGGGCTTCTACCATTAAACTCCATGAAATCACTTATAGCCCGTAGAGGAAATTAAATAAAATGAAACATGATCTTAATTCGAAAGCATACAATTAGTAGGGAAGGAATGCAATAACCTAAAATTATCATGCATTTCTCATGTATATTAATTCATTTAAATTCCACATCCAAGTGAATTCAAACCCATTGATATAGAATTTATTATCATAACTAGCAAAATGAGCATGAATAGAATAATATGTCAACAAAAATAATTCCTACACATCACTACATGATTCATGCAAGAAATATCAATAACGCAGAAATACACGTATATCTATTGTGACAAAAAAATATTAAAACTAAAGTAGGGTGAGCCATGTTCCACCCCACCTTAGACTCAACTACAATTTTTCTCATTGCTGGCCACCCATGTGCTAGATATTGATTCCTTGAGGGAAGACTAAAGTCATGGACTTAGGACATAGTACCATATTGAATAGAAAACTGGAATGTCACTCACCTTCATCCATAGGAAAAATTATCACATAAGTTATTACTCACTACCCTTAACCAATCACAAGGTCGGAAATCTAGGTTCTACCACCATTTCTCTTTCCACATCAAATTCAAAGTGAGAGAATATGAGAGAAAAATTAAGGAGAAAATAAGAACCAAGAACCCCCTAATATTTTCTCCCTATTATTATGATCACACCTTGACCCTTCATCTTCTGAATATTTTTTTAGAAGTTTCTTGGGTCATACTGCCAATCACATGCAGGGAAAATGATATTTATTCAAGCAAGTCTAAGATTTATACCACACCCTCTTGCATTGTTTCCTTTCTAGTCAAGTTTTCCCCTCTTTAAGGAATCAGTATCTATTGTATGCTCCCTTCCTTTAGCTATATAATTTTTATTAATAAAATAGAACAATACGTCATATAATAAAGTTTAGTATGTAATACAAATGTTGGTAACCCAATGCTACAATTATTTAATTTCATCACAATTTTTTGGGAAATGAAAATGGGGTGTCACAATCCACTCCCCCTTAAAGGAAAACCGTATTTAGTATTCCCATTGATCTTGGACCTTCTTTGGCTGTAGCAATACTAGCCTAGGTGTTGTGTTTCACTACAACAATGATCTTCATCCTTTCCTTAGATACATAAAAAATTTGGTTCTCTTCAATTGTTCTCATTCTATCATTGTGTATTTTATGTTTGGTTTGGTTATCTCTCAACCTTATATAGTTTCCTCGTACAAGACCATGTTTTCTTGCAATCAAATATATTACCAAAATTCAATATTATAGACTGGAATCATAAGTTTTATATGTGAAAACCAATGTGCAATTAATTATAGCATTAGGCACATAATGCCTCTATGCTCTTGTGTATCAACTTGCTTACTTCCAACAATGTTCCATTTAGTAACTATACCAAAATATCAACATCATATATGTGTTACAATTCATTTTATTTCTTAGCCAATAATCCTTCTATAGGAAACTTGGATTTTCCCCAAAATAAGTTGAATTCCTAATAGGTAAAGTTTTAAACCAATACTTATCTTTATGTTTTCTCTTTGCATCCTTTTTCTCCACGCATAACGATTTCGGCTCATTATCTGCCCTGGTAGGACCTCTCATACTCACATCCCAGTGAACAAGTGACAAATTTCTTGTCCCATCATTATTCACCCTTCTAGGCCTAGGAAATCCCCATCCTTAGGGGATGTACCTATTGTAGGGATTTCCTATATGGGATTATTGAAGATATTGTTTTGTTAACATTGGTAGTACCTCATTTTTCCATTGATTTTATCAGGAAGTTCTAACCAGTTCTAAATTTTTTTAGGTGGCCTCAACTTTCCTTGTGGAAAATCGATTCTTTTGGCCACCTAACGGCATGGTATGCCATCCAAAAATGATACATTTTGAGTCTTTCCACCCAAGGCATATATGATTGTATGTTCATGTATATCCTTCTATCTACTTGCCTACTAGCACAACTATAATTACAATTAAAAGTAAAAGCTATTCACATCAAAATCTACAAAAAAGAGAGACATTAATTTCAATGTTTTGCTTCCTTAGCTGAGGCAGATTCAACTGGAGTCGGGTCTTTTGCAATTGACCCCAAGAGTTTTTTCGATGATAGAATGCATGGAGAATGCTTTTCAATGCACTGGAGGCACCCATCCTACTTCTGAGCTTAAAACATTAGCTTCTGGATGTCCTTTTTGTAATCTGGGAATGTCTACATTGTGGCGGCCATATTTCAAGCAATTTCTTCTAGGCCTTGCCCAAAATTCTTTTCATTGACTAATAAAGGGACAAGATGTGTTTGAATTGGGTCACTCAAGCTTGGGTATGCCCTGGGTTAGGCACTAAGACCCTCCAGTTGTCTGATTCAATGTCCATGGATCCTTCCTGACGGTTTAGGTCTACCTCCCACCCCTCTATCAACTTTTGAATTTCTTCATCTATGCCCTCATGATAGGCATCCACTACTTCATTGATGATGTTGACTGATGGTTTATAGCCACTCAAATTTCCCCTTGGGTTTCTATATTACCCTTCCTCTTAGCATCCTTACTTTTTCAGTTTCATCCACATGGGGTTGGACTCCAAGTTCGGGTTGTCGCATGGACCATTTTGTTCAACTTCCTTCAAGATGTTCTATGGTGTGGATGCTCGTAGGTGATATAAGCCCCCAACCATCTGAGTAACCATAACTACTGCCAACCTATTGACTTGAACGGATACTGACAAGCATTTGTAAAAGTAGAAAAAAATTCCTGTCAGCCTTTTGAGGTTTAGAACATACTTTAACATGTTTTCTAGAAGAAAACATGGGTTCCAACTCAGAATAAAAATTATGATTTCCAGAAACCTAGCTCCATACATTCAACCTCTCGTGTGTGAGACTCAAAGGATTTTCCTCCCCAGGCTTCCAGGAAGTTACAACCACAACAAAATTCCCACATACCCAGTTACCCTACTCCCCCTCATCCCAATTCCCCTCAAGCTTCCAACAACAATTGTTCACAGGATTTGCTACATTTTCCCAGTTCTGTGTCGGGTCAACGCTGCTTAGATGCAGAGCCATGGTCACAGTTTTCATGAGCAAGCCAAGCTTTATGGCTACAAGAATTTTCCCATACCCCTTAGCATAAGTAGTTCCTGAAGGTCGTTCGAACAAATGGAAAATAGGTTTCATGCATTCTATTCCCTAACCCTACAAACCCACTCTAACCTCTCCTCTAAATTTCTTATACCACGCTAAGAAAACCCCCCAGTAGATCAGCCATATGCCAAATTGTGTTGAAATAGTGACGCCTCCAAGCCAATTCCAAATATATACCTCCCGACCCGATGCAAGGACAAACATTGCAGGACATGGACTCTAAAAGCCCCACAAAATTACACTCAAAAAATCGAAATCATAATTGTAGTAGACTTTCAGCATGGCGAAAAAGGAAAGGGAGTAAACAACATACCAATTCACCAATGTTATGCTTGATCGAGATCACACCTGGTCCTTGCTTTCTCCACAGCTACAATCTCCATTCAAAATCAAATTTTCCAACCTCTTCATGCACTCTCCCAACACCTCACACCAATATTGATCTCACCTCCTTCCGCCACCCACATTCCTATTAATCTCCCAGCTGGCCAAAGCAACCCTGCCAGTCATGCCATGCATGTGGAGGGTGGTGGGTTTCTCTTTTGAGGCACCTCCCATTAAACACATTGATTGTGTCAAGGGTCTTATATGCACCCCGATCGGGAAGGGATTATTGAAGATATTGTTAGAGACTTATAGCTAATTTCCCTTTAGGCATTCTTTAACATAAATTACACTACATTTCTCATGGAGTCTTATAGTCAGGTTCCCTTTATGTCTTTCTTCCATGAGGTAATCAAAGAGTATTGTAGGGTTGCAATGTTGCCACAGTGGTCTTATTCCTGGGCTCTTTCCTTCATCATTTTAGCTGAATCACAAGATTAAGTTCCCATGAGATATACTCAAAAATTTCAAATCATAAACTTTAATTACCCAAATTTGCTTCATTTAGAAGCCAAATCACAAACCTAAGAATTTTAGTATGATGTTGGCCTATTTTGTAGGTGGCGATATTTTTATCTTTCATAGTGGCTTCTATCTCACACCCATTCCATAACTCTATATGCACTCTTCTTATAATTTGAAATTTTAATCAGCCAAACTGAGTGGTAATCTTTCACATATAAAACATTTTCATTGCAAAATTTATAACATCCCTTGAAGTGATCTTAAAATTACTAAATAGATAATAATTCCATCACTTTAAATTGATTTCATATAGATTTAAATGAAACTGTCATTGTAGTGTATATTTTCATCACAATCATTCTAATAATTTCATAATGCAATGAAATAATTATTCCAACAACTCAAAGGGTCAAAACTGGGAGTTACATAACCAGCTTTTGCATAAGATACATATCTATAAATTCATGAGTAGTTAGTTTCCACCTTTTTTTGTAGGACTCAAGGATTCATGCCACTCCTTTGACTACTCAACAATTCCTTAAGAAGTATTGGAAGTTATTTCTTTTCATGACATACAATCATGCAATTGATGGTTCTATACAATCATGCATGCACTCAATGCACCAAGCATATGTACCATCACAATTCATAATATGAATATCATGACCAAATCATACCATAGTAATTCATGGATACACCATAATGATTCTAGTAATATTTACACTGAATGTTTTTTTACTTTGTTATAACTGACTAGGTATTAATGAAAAACTTTCTTTCATATGTTAACAATTCTATACAATTCTCACATTGACAAGGAAAACCCAATCCTTCATCTACATGTTCCTTCAATAACTTGTCATAAGATTAGAAACTATTGGGCCCATATTCATCGACTCATGAACACAATGAAATCCTTAAATTCACTTCATACCTCCCAGTCTTTCATGTAATATCTCAATGCACTACTGAGCATATTTTTTCTCATGAGTTTATTATTCATTCACTTTATTCCTATTAAACATGGAAAATCAATGCATGCACATATTACTACGATTTTACTAAATCTTTATGTGATCACAATTTATAACTTAACCATACCCCTTCTTAGGAATCCACACAATACATGCATTAAATTAAATAAATAAAATATATGAAATTCAACCAAAAATAATTCTTACCCAATTCCTTTACATTTTTAGCTTCACTTTATTTTTCCCTACTTACCTAGCTACCATCAACATGAATTATGAGTTGAATTATTTTCAAGGAGTTCAATTAGCTTAATCTATGCTTTTCTTGACCTGCATCGACCATCATTGTCTTCATCATTCATAATTGTGCCCTGTCAATTGAATTTCCATGAGGCTCATTCTCATGTTACCATCTTAGCATAATTGATCTTGCAACACTCAAAAACCATTTAGACGATCTCAATCTCACATGTTAGTCACAAATCTATCATTTCATCTTCCTACATAGAAATTTCAATGAATATTCAAAAGGGGAACTTACGCTATGTATCTAATTCATGCATTCAAACAATTCCTTCAATCATGCACCCAAAAAAGTACATATTGTCATGCATGTGCAATACTTGCACATATTCGATGTCATTCACACACATATCAATTGTTAATCAATTAATTTATGCATGAGATATAACATTTCAATTCAACAACCAATTCAATGTTATTATATTTTTATTTTAGTATGTCAATTATATATTTATATATTTTCAATAAACCAAACCTTATCATGCCTATGGTGTTTTGTAATTCAATGTACAACTTGATTTTACCTATTCAAAATATTCCCTCTACATTTATTGCAACAAGTTAACATATCTTCATATGTTAGAGTCTTTTTTAAGTTCTATAAAAACTTGAAAATTTCAAAATATTTCTAAATAATTTAAGAGGAGTCATCCCACTTGCATTCCTATGTAAGTAGATTACCCTAACTATGCATCATTAGTTATTATATTGTATAATACTATTGTGGAATGTTTATTGAGTTATTAATTATGTTAGAGTTTTTGGCAATGTTCCCTCATTTGTCCTCACCTCACCACCAAAAGGTGGGTGGCTCTGCCTTCTTAATTCCTATAGGCACCAACCAACTCTTGGCAAGCTCTATTGCCACTAATAGGAATTTTTTCTACTAATTTTCCACTTTTGTACCAACCATTAATGCACTTATGTATTATTTTTTTATTGAGGTAGTATCTTAGACATTATATATCTCCTTACCCCCATGCTATTTATAAGAGAATTAATGAACCAAGTGTTTCTTTTTACAACCCCAAGATTTTAATTTCTTCCTTCTTGATTTACTTCTTTCTTTATTGTTGGTTTTTGGCCCGTGTGTCTAGAGTTTAAATGAACTATCCTTCTTTTGATGTTGGTGATGGCGTTCATAAAGTAGGTGTTCACCACCACAACCCCCAATAATTCAATGGCCTTTCCTTCCTACAAACGTTATGGCATTTTTCTTGAGTTTCTAATTGCTTATAGAAATGTTTTTCCATTTGAATGATGTCATCAAGTCCATTGCGCTCCTCAGAATTTATGGTATCCTAAAATGGTCTTGGTAATCGATATATAGAATATTGTATTTTCATCTCTTCATATTTGTGAAATGGTGCAGATTTCAATAGAGCTATGAATTTATTAGCATGGTAGTCCAAGGTGAGCTATCCCATTCCTAGTTCATGGAATTCCTTGATATTTTCATTATGATACCCCTTATATCTCCAATAATTTGTCCTTGTTGCAGCAACCCTATTAGAAACTAGGATAATACTAAGGGGTGGTGGTGAATCAATATTATAAACAATTTTAACTATTATCAACAATATCTAATATTTCAATTCATTCAACTATCAATCCTATAAACAACACATAGAGACACCATTAAAGGGATAAAACTATGAGATTTATATCTAGATATTATTTTGACATCAGTTATTCTTGTCTCAACCAAAATGAGACACAAATTCTATAAATTTACAAGAACCCACTTGAAGGAATCTCCATCTCTCTAATCTTTAGAGGCTCCAACCTGAAGGAAGCACCAACTCCCTCTTTCATAACATTTTGAAACTCATATCAATAGACGTTCTCATTTATACAACTTTTTTTTGTACTACTTCCATGTTCTATAATTTACTTCCTATTCTAAATCCTCAACATGCCTTCACAAACATTATCTAAACTATATTACAATCATATGTCCTCCATAAAATTCATTGGACAGTCTTCCTTTTCTCCTCCATGCCATAAACACTACATACAAATATTTTCAATAGAAATCAAGGATGCATGAATAAAAGATCAAATTTCGAACCTCCTTGGCTTATTTATACTCTATTGAATTGAATAATCATGGCAGGGATGATAATCATCTAAACAACCTATCTTACTTTTATTTTTCATTGCTAGAGATCTATTTCAAATGATCCATATATGACTTGAATCACTAGCTCCTCGAGGGCTTAGAGTTAGGTCCATGAGACCATGTAACATGACCTTGATAATCATTCATTCCATATAATATAAATCTAGGACCACCTCGGTGTAGCAGATTATGGTGCATCTCAATTCTTTATGACCTAGATTCTAAACTTTAGCATACAGGGGCTTATTATTGCACATAGAATTAAGAGTTGGGCCCACAAGCTTAAAAACACAAATGATGGATTAGAGATTTGAGTCCACAAGAATGTGCTAACCTTCACATATATTCCAATGAGCTGGATAAATATTCACATGGAAACATGACCTCTATGGAACTTTGATCTCATACCCTTCCACCTCAATCTGGTATTCAATATTTTTTTATTCTGACAAAATTAATATCACCCATTATCTCCTATATGCCTAGATAGTCTGATTGATTTCCTCTCAGATTCTTGACCAATTATGGAACCCTAATTTCTTGATATTCAAACCCAATCTACTATTTGATTATTGTTTATTTTATTCCAATTATCTACACTCATCATCTACCATATCATTGAATGGACAGATGAAAGAGTGGAACCTTAATCTACTGGAACTTTGACCCTTCGAGTCGTTAAATATGGATCCAACCTCTTTTCCATTAATGCATACTCCTTATATTTCTTGGTAGGTCCATATTTATCAATGACTAACCTCCTTTTCCACTGAATTTAGATCCCATCAAAAAGAATAATTACAAACCAATGAATTATTATACCCCTAGGCCACTAGATACTCAAATAGCCTGGGATTTTTGGCCCTTTTTTTACCATAAATTTCTTATTCATGGCTAATTTAGAAAAAATAAAAATACATTAAAATAAGTTTCCAAAACAACCCTTGGCCCAAGTCCAATACTGACGCATTGAATCTTCAAGAACCAATCAGAACTTTCCATGTGTATTATTTTTCACCTAAACTTTTCCATGTCACTGACTGATCATATTCCATGTGTAATTCTAAATAGGTTTAGTTGGACACCTAAAAGGTCTAATTATTCTTGTGACATGTCCACACCTCATATTGCAACGTCATCATCTTGTGCCACTTGGAACGATTTGTCGTCTAGAATTGTTGTTAAGAACTATTTTTCACATTGCACAAACCTAGATGTTTGGATGCTAAAAAAAGGAATCTAATATCAAGTTCTTTCATTTAGTGGTAAACGATCTTGATATGAAATAATATGGATATACTTGAATAAATTGAATATTTTGAAGAAGTCAAATGCATTAAGTATCTAGATATACTGAAGAGACAGACATGTTGAATCATCCTTATTCGATGAAGAAAGTAGATATGTTGAATCATTTGGACTTTATAAAGAAGCTAAATTAAATAGATATGTTAAAACATATGGATAAAATGTTGAGAATCAGATACATTGTTGAGGAATTGAATTTTACCAGTCTTGGAACCTTGCGTTACATCTTTACTTCAACCTCATTTTTTTTATTCTTGTGGATTTAGAAGAAGTGCCATATATGGTTGGAAAGGTCTTGTAGAGGGCTATCCAACTAAGGAATTGGAATGAGATTTTGAACAAAGTATATACAATAAAACTACCTTCAAATATAGTCTACACAATGATCCTTGAAAGAGTTCACTCAGATGTGTGTGGACAGTTCTTGACAACCTCCATGCAAAAGCACAGGTATTATGTAATATTTGTAGATGATTTCTCACGTAAGTGTTGGATTTTATTCATGTAGAAAAAATATCAAATGTTCTCTAAATTTTCAGAATTTAAAGCACTTGTTGAGAAAGACATTGGCAAGAAAGTGAAGGATCTCAAGATCGATAATGTTGGAGAATCTGTGTTGAATAAATTCGAAAACGTATGTTCATCAAAAGTAATTTGATGGGAGTTAATAGAATCCCATAACCAACAACAGAATGGGGTGGCTGAAAGGAAGAATATAAGTATTTTGGGAGTTTCACAGGCAATGTTACATGATCAGGGCCTACTGTTTCACTTATGGGTTGAAGCATGCAACAAAACTATATATGTGAAGAATAAGAGTCCTGATCAGATTCTTAGGATGAGTACACCAGAAGAATAATTTTTAGGTAAGAAATCATATATGGAAAACTTTAAGATATTTGGTTCATCAATTTAATATTATGTTACCAAGGATGGAAGGAAAAATCTAGAGCCAACAACTGAGTTAGGCATATTTGTGGGGTACAGTGATACACCTCACAACTATCTGGTGTACCTTCCATCTGAGAGGATGATAGTGGTTCGTAGAGATGTGAATTTTGATGAATAGAATGACATTACATGTTCCCTTGAGAGGGATATTTAGTTATATGTATGTGAGGATATTTTAGCTCGAAAGGAAGAACCTCATGATGATGTGGAGCAACCACATGTAGAGGAGAAGAGAGTGGAAGAACCCATCATGCAGAGACTTCCATAAATGGAAGAAAGCACACCACAGAGGTTGATATATTGATCCATGATGCCAGAGAGAATGTGGGAGCACCCACATCATAGTGCAGGTAGAGGAGGTCACTAGATTGGTACACTCCCTATATGGCTCTGATGAGAGAGAGTGAAGAGATTAATACATCCTGATTTGAGGAAGTAGTGTAGAAACTAGTATGGGTTGATGCCATGGTAGAGGAGTATGACTCCATTACTAGAAACCATGTTTTTGAAGTGGTCCCAAGACCAAAATACAAGTCAGTAGCGAGTTATAGATGACTTTACAAGTTAAAGAAAGCAACAAATGGGAGTGTGGAGAAACACAGGGCCATATTTGTGGCCATAGGATTCTCTTAGATGGAGGGAATTGATTATGAGGAGACCTTTGCTCCAGTAGTAAGGTACTCTTCAATCCGATCTATTCTATCAATTTCAGTGTAGATGCGATGGAAGATACATAACATGGATGTGAAGACTACATTCCTCAATAGAATGATTTGGGAAGAGGTGTACATTGTGCAACAAGAAGGATTTGAGGCCTTAAATAGAAAGTAACATGTGTGCATATTCAAGCAAGCATTGTATGGATTGAAAAAATCACCTCGTGCTTCATACTCTAGGATTGGTAGCTATCTCACCATTTTTTTCTTCACCAAAAGTGAAGCAGATGCGAACCTTTACCATATTTTGGTTGAAGGTAAATTATTGATTATAGTATTATATGCCGATGATTTAATTCTAGTAGGTGATGAGAAGTTGGTAAAATTCTTTAAATAAGTTATTGTAAGAAAATTTGAGATGAAAGACCTCAGGCTCATGCATTATTTCCTTGTTATGGAAGTATGGCAAGGAGATGAAGAACTGTTTGTCTCTCAAAGAAAATATGCGAATGAGATACTGAAGAAGTTCCACATGGAGAGCAACAAATCCATGGAGACTCCTCTAGCAGGAAATTGGAGGAAGGAAGATGCTACTCTAGGTGAAGTAGTGTAGGCTACTATTTACAATTAGCTTGTGGGTTCACTTATGTATTTGTGAGCACACAACCAAACATATGTTTTACAATTAACCAACTTGGTCAATCAATGGTTAAGCCTACCAAACTCTATTGGAAGGAAGCTAGACATGTGTTGAGATACCTTAGAGCCACCATTCAGTTTGGTCTTTGTTATAAATCGATAGAGGGAGTGAAGTTGCAAGGCTTCAGAGATGTAGATTAGGAAAGCAATCCATCCAAAAGGATGTGCACATCAGGGGGAATTTTTAGTATTGGGTCAACAACAGCTTCTTTGTATAGCAGGAAGTAGAGATCTATTGCACTAGGTTTTGTAGAAGCAAACTACATGGCTGCTAGTCAAGAAACTTGTGAGGTTGTCTAGATGAGGAAGATCCTTGTTGGGTTATTTGGTCAAATGATTGATCCTACAGTGATTTATTGTGACAATCAAAGTTGTATCAAACTCTTTGAGGATCCAGTTTTTCATGAGTGGTCCAAGCATATCGACATCTAGTATCACCATCTACGAGATTGTGTGGAGAGCATAATCATGTTGCTCGAGTACATTCCTACAAAGGAATAGGATGTAGATATTTGTCGAAGGCATTGTCAAGATGAAAATTCGAGTTCCATAGAGTGAGGATCGGGGTAGAATATAATCCCTTTCTTGTTGAGAGGGAGTGTTTAAAATGCAACAAGAAAATCCTAATTTAATTTTGTCCTTGAATTAAATTAGAAATAAAATTGTAATTCCACATCACATGACAACTTGTATTAGTTAACTAAGTTAATTTGACTTAGTTCGCTCAGTTAATTCAAGTTTAAGGTCAAACTTGAGTGATGTAGAGTGTCTCTTACATTATAGGAGCCCTGGATGAGTTTATTTGGAGTTGTAAATAATTAATTCAGTTTAACTGAGTTAAATTTAGTTAAACCAGTTCCAACTATTGGAGGAACTAGTGGGAGGTATAGTAGTATGGTGTTTCCTATAGTGATAAAGCACTTAATCAATGATTAACTCATAATTATTTCAAATATCATGGGGGTAAATACTATTGATTTGGCTAAACTATATATATATATATATGCTATGAAATTGGAGAACTATAGTACTATTTAGTGGCTACAGCTGAAGACTTCTTTAGATGGAGCCCATTATGAGGCTCAGGGCAAGGATTCTTGTCATAATCGATGAACTCATGGGTCTTTGATGGCATCATATGTAACACCATGATGGGGCCATGACACATAGGTTTGAATTTAAACTCATGAATGTCAAATATGAGAGTTACCCAGTTGACATTGGATTTTAGGGACATTTTACTCTCAATTTTATAATTATCTGAATTGTACAGGTGGTGCACACAGTCAGAGGAAGGCCTATGATGTATTGTGAAATTCCTTTGAGGAATTTCCCTAATTAATAGGGGGCTAATTCCCAAGAAAACATCACAAGGAGATAGGGACTTGGGAAAGAAATAAATTGGTTAAGTATTGACCTAGGATTTTCTAGGAAGCTATGATATATATATAGAGATAGTGCAAAGGTTCTCGTGCTTGAGAAAAGAATTGTAATCTTCTCATACTTTCTGACTAATGCAATATACAGATAGTAGGGGTTTCTATCTTTGGCTTTCCCTAGAAAATCGTTATTTAATGTTTTTATGTAATTCTTTCTCTTCTATGCTTCATGATTTCCCAATTGTTTAATTGTTTCTGCTGATGAGTAGAGTAGATTCAAGTATATTGTTTTAGTAAATTACAATTAGCAATTTGAATCTACAAGGAATTTCTACAATACATAAGTTTCATGCACATGAAGTGCATATATATGTGGATATGGTTTATAACATTTGCATATATATTCTAAGGTAAATTTGATGAGTTTTTGTAATGACTGTCGATTAGTTCTGTATTGATGATAGTGTGATTGGTTGATGAGTATCAGTGATTGGTTGATTGGTATCTTGGTATTGAGCATATTGTTGGGTGGGGGTCTAGTGTGAAAAATTGATGAAAGGTGGCCTCCATGTTTTAATGGTTTGAGATAGGTGGATCCCATATGACATATTATGAAATGTGGTTGACGAGGTGCTTAGGGTTGTAGCCTTCAGTGACAGGGTAGGAGCTCCCTTCTGATAGAAGTTAGTAAACGAGATTAGGGAGTTATATCTCCTTTTTATTTGGGGTTGGAGAAAGAATTGAGGTTGTAGCCTCCTAGGGGTGGGTGCCAACATGTTGGCAAGAGTCTGTGCCAATAAAAGATCATGATGTAATGAATTATTTTTCATTATAATAGGAGAAAAATACAAATATAACAACAATAGTTGTTTTCTTTCACATTGGGTTTCCACCTAAAATCCTGATGTTCATATCTGTTGATGTGTTTCTAATGTTCTCTTTACTACATATTGAATGGATAATGAACTGATAACGTAATTATTAAGTAAATTTAGTGGAAGTTATGAAAATTAAGTAATCCACATATACACAGTTCTAATTCATTGAATGCATGTACACACATGAGTTATCTAAATAAAAATAGCTTACATAATTCTGAATGTGAAATTGAAACTTAAGGTGAATTAAAATTACTATTTCATCCCCACCTTCTCAGTATTTTTCCGAACACCTTTCTCCCCTTGAGAATATATAATAGTATTCTCATTATTTCCCCCTTAAAATCAACTAATATTAATGCATTATTATCATGTCACTATCATTGATTTTTCTCGTAGCTCCCCTTGAAATTGTACTAATCGTTCTAATCTGAAAACTCCTCTTGAATTGGGTCTTTTCTTGAGGCATTACAACCATCCTTGTTGGTGAGCTCTAGTATTGTAGCAATGATTCTGCAACTCCTGGGACTCCCTACTTTACTTTTTTGAACCTGGTAGTTTGCAACAAACTTGGAAGCGATGGTGCTGTATGCACAAGTACTAGCTCTTACTGCAGGCTGCCACTTGATCAGCTGGCACTAGTTCGCTAGGATCTTAAGCCAACTTCTATGAGTTCTCAGAAGAAGATTTTAGTTGCGATGGAAGAAAGCTAACTCAAAGGAGGCTATTCTACTTGCAGAAAGAACATGAAAACTAAAAGGAAATGCAAACCCTAGCAAACCCTAGTTTTACCCACTAACCCTACTTTTGCAAGAAAAAGAAAGGAAACTATAGAAATGGATTCCATTGACTACTAGAAAGGAAAAATTCATGTATTCAAACTACTTCTAAAGGAAAATGTGGAAGAATCATCTTTTTGTACTTTTGAGCAATTTTATCCAGAATTATGCTTGTGTTTTAACTATTTGTGATTGCGCAGAGGTTTGGCGGTAAAGGGAGATGGAGTGGGTGTTTGCAGGAGGTTGGGAAGGTGTGGAGAGGACCTAAGGAGTTCCTAGTATCCTTCTGGATATTTCCATTGTGATCAGACTTTGAAAAATCGCTCACATGAACTTCTACAGGAGCGCTGGAGGGGATATACAGGAAATTCTACAGGAAGTTCTACAGGAGGAGGTCGAAAGTGACTTTTGGAGGTTTGAAGGAGGAAAAAAGGTGGAAAAGGGGAAAGGAAGGATGGATGGAGGTGTCAAAGGGTCTAGGACTCTATGAATGAATTTCAAACATGAAAGAGACGGTTGGATTTGTTCAAAGGTCAAAGAAGCAATTTTGCACAAGGATGTAGAAATTAGGGCAGTTTGGGAAAGTATGGTGAATGAATTGAGGAAAAATTTGAGAAATGGACTGGATCAGGTTGGGTGATGGAAGAATGATAAGCTGGAGGGGTCTACAAGTGAGCTGCACACTTACGTTTCAAAACTATCGCAAGGAATAACTAAAAAAACAAAGTCTTTCCTATTTTAACCTAATTCTGCCCTAAAAACCAGAAAAGTGTTGAACAGAACTTTATGGACAGGAAATTATGCAAGAAAGCCATGGAAATTGAACAAGAACAGATCTAAGCATGTAAAGACAACTAATATTAACTTCTCCAACTCAAAATCTCTCACTAGCAATTGCATTGGAAAGAAAAAACAATGTTTTGGTGGTAGCAAGTGTGCCTTGGTCTCAATTCATGGTCCCATGGGGGGAGAAAGGAGATCAAGGACTGCTTGGTAGCCTTTCTGTGGATCTTCTTTTATTATTTCAGAAAACTATCTAATCAACCTGAAATTAGAACAACTATTCCAATCATCAAAAACAACCTAAGTAACAAAGCAAGATTTATTCTAAACAACAAAAATTATTTCATGAATGCAAGAAAAACACATATAAATACACAAAGGAGGTGTCGGGCACTTGGGTTGGGCCCAACCCCAAGAGCTACAACCCCCTTAGAAAGATTAGTGCTGGTTCAAGGCTGGATTCATCTTCATTGATCAGAAAATAATAGTCACATCATAAAACTGTCTACAGAAAGAGCTCGAAAGTGAGCTGAATACAAGGCTGCGCTAAAGTATGAAAATAGACTACTCAATAGCTAACCTACCAAGGCTTGAAGCCATCTTATTTATATAAGTGAGGACTTCCAATAGTCCTCCTAAAATTTAGGAACTCGGCTGCCTAAAACTGCAGATAACAACAACTTCACTAGACCTACTCGGCTGCCCCCTGTGATCATTGATGTGGTGGCATTTGAACTTCAATCTACTGGTGGAGAACTCGAGGAAGGGGTCATAAATGCAGGAGACACCCCTCCTCTAAGTCTTCAGCCTGGTTTCTTCGAGTTTTGGCTGTCAATCTTCTCATAAATGCCTGGTCTTGGTCCAAAAATGTCCAAAAATCTGCAATAAACACTCATTAGACTTTAGTAATGTGACTATCCCCATTCACTCAACTAACATAAATATATTCAAAAGCATGAACAAAACTATGGAGAATGGTGGATTAAATGGAAAAAATAGGAAAAATGAGCCCATATAGTTACCCATTTCTAGGGCTCATCACTTGTATGTATATTGATAAATTCCCTCTTTGCTTGGGAAGAAAGCTAGTGAAGAGAAGGGTGAGACATCACTCAAAACTTGTTCCTTAGATACTCAAAAGGTTCATAGGAAAGAGGCTTGGTGAAGATATTAGCAACTTGTTCCTTAGTTGAGACATACTCCAATTTCACGATATTATCAACCACTTATGTTCTAAGAAAGTGGTACTTTATAGGGCTATGCTTGATTTTTGAATGAAGAACATTATTATTATATATATTGATATCATTTGTGTTCTCATAGATGATTGGAATGGGTTTATCATGAATTACCTTCATTTCCTATAATTTTTGTTTTATCCATAGAATCTAAGTGCAACTTGCTTCAATTTATACATATTTCGCTTAAACAATAGAAAGGGAGATAGATGATTTCTTTTTTCTCAACAAAGAAGATTCCAAGAAAGAAAGCACCACCATTTGTGCTTTTCCAATCATCTATATTTCCAACCCAATTGGAATCTTTGTATGTCGTTAATGAAGAATATTAATTCTTTGGATACCATAGACCATAGTCCCTTGGGGTTCTTAAATATATAAGAATCATCATGGTAGTAAAATATGAATTTGTTTGGGGCCTAATTGATACCTTTCAACTACACCAACATCTTGCAAATGTATTATCATGAGGTTTTTCAGTAAAAAATACTGCCAATTATTTTTCTATACATTTTTTCATCTACCTCAGATGACTCATCACATTTGTTAATATTGCATTCAACTACCATATAGATACTAACAAGAGAAAATTATTCCATCCCAAACTTCTTCAAAATTTTTATGAGATGCTTGCTTTGGGAAATGAATATACCTTTTTCTAATTGATTAATAGATAATACAAGAAAACATTAGAGTTCCCCAAGCATGGACATCTCAAACTCGTATTTCATCACTACTGAAATTTTTTGACTAAGTAAATCTACATCACTACAAAAAAGGATGTCACCAACATAAACAACAGTAATAAAAAGATTAATCTTCCCATATTTGATATACATGTTACTATAAATTGTTCCTCTCTTGAATCATTACTAATATAGGTATTTTTCTAATATAGAATACCATGCCTTGGGCGTTTTTAAAAATAAATATAATGCCTTTTTCATCCTACACACTTCCTCGCAATTTCCTGAAACTAAAAGCTTTCAAGATGTTCTAAGTAAACCTATTCTTCAAGTTCACCATTCAAAAAGGTTGATTTTACATCCATATAATATAATTTAAAAATTTTGTCATAGACTAAATCTATAAACATTCTAATTTATTTTAATACTTCTATAAGAGAAAAAGTTCCATCAAAATCAATTCCTTCAACCTAATCATATACTTTGCTTATTAATTTGGTGTTCTTTATCACTACTTGTCAATTCTCATTTAATTTGTTCCTACAAACCCATTTGGCACTAATGGAATTTTATTCAATGATCTAGGAACCAATTCGAAAGTTTTATTTTTCTCAATATGATCAATTTCCTCACTCATAGATTTTATCTAATGCTCATCTTGGATTTCTCGAGAAAAAGATTTTTCTCAATCATGGATAGCATGGAAATGTTTGCTTGACTAGAGGTATTCATTAGTCTTCTTCGAGTTTGTACTCCTACTTCCTTATAACTAATAATATGATTTGTAGGATGATTCTTTTGTACATACCTTGAGGAATTTTTTTGGTGAGAGTATTATGCTTCTTCTTCTTGTTCTTCTCTTCTCTTGATTCTTCAAGCTATTCTATTGATCAAGTGGACTCATAAATATTAGCTACTTTCTTTGGATAAGTAACAACTCATCCATCTTTAGATTAATTCAGTCAATTATTTAGCAAAGAATTTTATTGTAATATCTATAACCTTTGTTTTTACTAGAATATCCCAAAAGCATTCCTTCATCAATGTTTGTATCAAACTTACCAATATTTTCATCATTGTTCTTGTTATAACACTTGCTGCCAAAACTTTGAAGTGATTTATTGTGGTTTATTTTCCACACCATAGTTCATATGGAGACTTGTAACCCTTTGGCATGAAGTGAGATTTATTTAAAATATCGATTGTTGTATGAATAAATTCAACACAAAACATATTTGGAATATTTATTTCATCCATAATTTATCTTTCCAACTGCTACATTGATCTATTATTTCTTTTAGCCACACAACTGAGGCTTTGAAGATCTTGAACCTTTGAAATGCTTCAGACCTCTCCTTTAGAAATGCAACCAATACAAGTATATTATAATAATCAATAATAAAAATTAATTATAGGTCATGATATGTAAACTATCATGGATAGTCCACTCGATAGATCATCATAAAAGATTTGATAAAATTATATCTAAAATCTGAATTTCTATAATATTGAAATTTTATTAGATTTCTGGATATGAAAATTTACTATTAATATTGCATGCATACAAATTTAAAATTATGTAGAAAATAGATAATAAAAAAAATATAACAAACACATTTTACATAAGATATGATCTGAGTTGACTCAATTCCCAGATTTAACCAAGATCTTTTTCTTTCGTGATGTGATTAGAATTGCATTTAAAATAGCATAAAGGAATAGATATGCATGTTGTAAAGAAGAGGGAACATGACAATCATCATCAACATAAAATAACAAGACATTGATAGCAAAGTTCATCTAGGAGGGACTACGTCTTGAGCATTGAAATATGCCAACAAGAATATTCCAATTTAATTTGTCCTTGAATTAAATTGTGAATTTAAATCAAATTTAGTCTTAAAATCTACTTGGAAATAATTTATTTATTTGAATTAATTAGCTAGAGAAATTCAAGTTAGAAGTCTTTCTGAAGTCATGCAAGAGTTATCCCTTAAATTAAGGAGATAAGATTGACTTATATTTGAGTTTTAATTAGTTAACTCAGTTTACTGAGTTAAGTCCAGTTAAATTAGGTCCAAACTATTTGAGGAACTAATAGTGAGTTAACAATCAGTTGATGCATTCATGCACTCAACTAGTTCTACCCCAGTTAACTGAAGATTCCCTCATCAGGAACTCATGCATGTCTATTCTGAGAAAGAATCAATTGAGATTAAAGTCAAGGACAATGTACTATCAGTTTCATGTGTTTTCTCAAAGAGAAAAATCATGCATGCAGTCAAAGATTTATCCTTGAGGATTGCGCATTTTTGGACGTTCTATTTTCCACTTGGTAATAGGGAATCATCCACAATGAACAGCGCAAGGAAGTAGGAGTTTGGATGGAAAAGAGGCAGGCTGGAGAGAAGCCAAGATTGCCTATGAGCATATGTGAGGATTGTACTGAGAGGTGGCTAGCTCTGAGAGCTAAGGATTTGTATAATTCCTATGTATTTCCACCATGTATGATAGTGTGGGGTTTTTAGCTGAGGCTTTCCCCAAATTATTTTCATGTGTATTTTGTAATTGATTCTTCTTCTTCTGGTTATTTTCTTTAGCTTGATCTTTAAGCTTCTGCAAATTGATAGTAGAAGTAGGTTATAGTATTAGGCTTTGATTTATGTTGCATTATCGGGTTAACCTACACAGATTTTCTACATGGTATCGGAGATAGATTTGTAGAAATTTTCAACATGGTATCAGAGCAGTGAACTGTTGTGTGTGGAGCATGATTGTTCAAAGGTCTTTGTTTCAGCGGGATGTATACCCTAGGAAGTTTTGTACACCCCTCCACGCGGGGGGGTGCGGGGGGGACTTG
>APFE030489362.1:5207-31057 GCA_000404065.3 Pinus taeda
ATAGAGGTAGGAGGAGTAGATAAGACCATCCACCAAATTCAAGGGATTGTTCTTATCATTAGGAAGCTTCCATGAGAGGTGGAGAACTACTTCCCTCCTTGGGAGATACGAATCCCAACTGAACTAATTCAAACTGGAATCAGTTCATGGATAAGTTAGAAGGAACCTTCAGAAGTTTGTTTGTTAAAAACTTTACCCAATTGGGTTGGCGCTAGTGCGACTCTAAGACAGAGCACCATCTGGCGTGCCCTCTTTGGAGGATTTCCCCCATTGGCGTGAGTGATACACTGTGGAACAACGCCAATGGAAAAAAAGCTATTATTATGGGTATTTTGTAGAAGGTGTCTTCAGGGCATATGGAGTACATACTCAAGGGGATACAATGCAGGTGTTTTCAGGTTATGTCACTTCTCATAGCTCCGGGAATAGGTCCTCCAATGTACGGGAGAAGGGGTAACAGGAACGGTGACAAAATATTGTGTAACAGATGCCCCCTAAAGCATGAAGCCCAAGAGAGAGAGGGGTGAAGTGCTTTACAAGAACATGGTTGACTGAAAACACGGCCGCTGGAGAACCTGCACGAAGTACAACTGATATCTCAAATACATGATGTAAATGGTATGGGCACAGCCATCCATCATAGAGTACAGAGAAATCTTGATCCAAGGTATGGACGCAGCCATCAAGTAAGGATCGATGAATAGACTCAGGCATGGTCACAACCATCCAGTGAATGAGTCATGTATTGATGATAATAATCCACAAAATACAACCTGGATCTCAAAAGACAAAATCCAGGGTCTTGCGCTCCATCTCGACCCAAACAAAGTACAAGTTCAAGCATGCGAATATGGGAGCCGAAGTCGAACATGCGAGAACATCATCTGATTACCAGTCGATAATGAAAACTGTTAACAGACGCGAGAGGTACCACCAATAATGACAATGGTCCTCAAGGTACTATTGGTACAATCCATGGCGTGCGAATCAGTGAGCTGGTGTCGAACACCCGTAGAATCATTCGATCGGACGCCAATGATGAAAACCTCACGTCAAACACAAAGAACCTGCCATTGAGGTGTGCAGGCTCCAAGGTACCTGAAGGGAGTCTCTAAGTCAACTTCCTGGATAGTGAGCTGAAGTCGACAGGAAGTGACCTTGATCGAAGGTGGGCCATAATGTTTCCCACATCATCGATATGATACAGAGAAGGATAAAATGTTTTGTGTGAGGTATCAGAGGAAGGTTGAGCATTCTGAAGAGGTCAACTTCTCTTGAATATATTGGCGGCACGACAGTGGACTTGGCAGTATTTGACATCAAGTGATCAGGGGTCATCGTGACAAGACGATGAGCAGATGAAAGGTCAAACAGGATAACCCAAACCCACAGAGGCAAATGTGAAACAAGATGAGATGTCCCCACCCAAACACGAATCCAAACAAGCGCCATGTTCAAGAGGGACATACTGCCGACATGACTTTGATTACGGTTCCTTTATTCCCCCACCGTTTCTGGCGAGTACCCCGGTTATTTTTTGGATGACAAGCTTCACGGGGATAGCATATGCTTGAGAGGCATCATTTCGACAGAGTCCGATGTCATTAAGTCTTAACGAATCTGACAAAGGAAGAACTCGGTGTCTTTTCATGTTTAGAGAGTTTGAAAAGACAACGGAAAAGTAAACTCCAAGGGTGTCCTTTTTCGTAAAGTTGTGTCTCTCGAGCCCGAAAAAGTGTAAAACAATGCTCGAAAGAACCGCCCGATCATTACAACCGAGGAGTACTTTTCATAAGTAGTGACTATGATTTGAAAAAGTAAAAAAGTGATCAAAACCACGTCACTTCGTGACCGTTAACGAACCAGAAACGACAAGGGTCCGACGATATTTTCGTTTTTAAATGGCCGGAAAAGGGTTTAAAGATGACCACCTCTCATTACCATTTAACGAGTCGAGAGGACCAACTTGACATTCTTTTCATGTTTAGAGACTCATAAAAGAGCAAAAGATGACTCCATAGTGACTTTTTTCGTGTATTTACCGAGTCCGAAAAAGTATAAAATACAACTTGTTTCGCCGCCAAAGCTACGTAAACACCTGTCGCTACACAAGAAATCGGCGTAAAATCCATTTTCGACATAAATATTCATAAAGACATTCATAAAATGACTTTTTAAAACCTATTAGAGGTCAAAAAGTTATAAAATAGTGAAAATGGTAAAATAAAAATTACTTTTCACTTTTTACCTTTGGAGAGCGACATTAGGGCTTTTTGGAGTGCGACCTTCAGTTGGTGATTGTGACAAATCCAGTGGACCATTTCGAGCACCATCAGTGTCAAGTAAGAGGTCTTGTCCTTAGCTCCATTTTCATCCATTTAGAATTTGTTTTTAGTTTCATTTTTATCCCCTATAGGGAGGATTTTGAATTTAGGGGTTGCGCCCATTGGCGGGGGTTTCGGGCACGGACCCGCGCCAATGGGGCAATTTTCCCATAGGGCACATGCCCATGGGTGCGAATGTTTTAGAAACAGTCGCGCCAACGACCGCATGGATTTTAGGCCAGTTTTTAAGAAATTTAAACCCTTTTTTCTTGTAATTTCAAGTTATGTAAGAGTCTAATTCACTATTTTGGCTTGTATTTGCAGGGCAATCCACAATAATTGTGATTGTATGGAAGGAACGACAACATGACCAAGTGGACACATTGGCCTTAGCGGATGAGGATTGCATGGAAGCTCTCAGAGCGTGTGGGCTCAAGAAATATTTCATGATATCTTATTTACGAGCTCAGCCAGAGCTCTTGCAGTACCTGATCAACTTGTGGGACGTAGAGGAACAGGTGTTCCGGATATGGGACCAAGTGCTGGAGTTAGACGTATCTGATGTCTATTTCCTTACTGGATTTTCATGACGAGGGCCGGTGCCTCGATTGACTGGTAGCAGGTCATCTGGAGAGAAGATGGATGAGGTGAAGGCTCGATTTTTCCCGGAGGCTAGGTACGGGCAAGGCAACTCGAAGGTGGCTATCCCCACCGTCCGAGACCTGACACTCAAAGCATTTCTATTCACCTTCACATGAGTTGCAGGGGCACAACCGCCTCACGAAGCTACGAAGAACCACTTGATATTAGCGACAGAGTGCCTTAGCCTGACGGTCTTCAATTGGGCATCAGCTGTGACAACCAATATGAAGAGGCAGCTGACAAAGGCCAAGCGAGGCAAGCTGCAACAGTTCGGGTACGGCTCCATCTTGGTGACGTTCTTCTTGGAACGCATGCCAAGCTTCTAGGGCCAAGGGGCCTTTTTTCCAGACCCAGCACCTCGAAAGCCGAGGATGGCTCGATGGGCGGCATTGATGCCGAGGGGTGGTGGCGGTCAGCAGATGTCCTTTAGACCTGAGTTTTTCGGGTGGCTTCGCTGCCAACTGATAGTGGTGGAGGACTGGTCGTATGCAGGGACATACTTCACCGGAGACCCTAACCTTCCCCTACCAGAGGGAGAGGACTGGGATGAGGAGATTGGTACGTCCTCATTTTTTGATTTTGTATTTTTATGATTTTTTTTTGTTAGTACATGTTTGTCTTAATGACCTTTATATGCATATGGAGATGTCGGCCCAGAGCATCCAGCTGGCATGTCTCCCATTGTGAGGAGACACCTAGTAGCAACAGCAGCATGAGCAGATCCTCAGAAGGAGGGTGGTGATAGAGGGGAGCTCATCCAGAACCTCGAGGCTATCACTCGAGGGATTCCAGATTATGCTCGGCTAGCGGATGTCCCGCTAGCGTAACAGAGGCACACAGTGGGGGTGCCAACACGCATCCACCAGCTCCTGAGGTGCTTAGTGTGGGCGGTGACGTGCTACCATGAGCACCACCGAGACTAGATATCGAGGATTTTCTTTTCATGCATATTTTTTGAGAGACATGTTTTCTCCGGATGTATTCAGACAGACATGTATTATTTTTTGATGATGCACAGGGTGCAAACATTTTGGACACACACACACACACACATATATATATATATATATACATATGTTTTATGGTTTATTTTACTGTACGATTCTTGTGTTATGTTGAATTACATGTTATGCAAATGCCTGTCCAACACATAATTAGCTAATGCATCGGTTAACGTATTAAGTCGTCTTGGAATATGTTGATAAGTAATGAAATCAAAATCCCTTTCTAATAACTTAACACGTAAATACAACCTTAAAATCCGATGATCTCTGACGGAATAACGCCCATTGAGTTGGTGGACGACAAGCTGAGAGTCCAAGTTCACAACCAATTTTCGAATGCCGAGGTTAATCGCCTCAACTAATAATTCAATCACAGCACTATATTCAGCAACATTGTTCGTCGTACAACCTAGACAAACCCCTTGAATGTCTACTAACTCACCATGAGGATTGTAGATCACCCATGCCGCAGATGACAAGTTGCATGTACTGCGGGAGGCACCATCAACGAAACCAACGTAAGGTGATCCAGACATCTACCCAAGAAGAAAAAAGACACAATAAGTGGCAATCGTTCCGACACACCAAAACAAAAATATACAGAACATGCACACACAACACACTTGTTGAAAGCACACGTATATACAAAAAGAGAGTGCTTGGACTCATGCATAGTATTTTTTCAGATAAAGCCCATTTCGAGGCTTATCCAGGGGATCGCCTTCATAATCAATAAGCTCGTAGGATCCTTTTTGCAAAACTCTTTTCACAATGTAGGGCTCGTGCCACATAGGCTCGAATTTTCCTACCCCCAGCTTATCGTTAGCTTGATCGTAGACGAGTACTAGGTCTCCCTCAATGAAGGAGCGGGGGTTAACAGTATTATCGAAGTGAGTTTTCACTCGCTTCTTCTGAGCTTCAATAGCTAAGAAGGCTAGACGACTAGTCTCGTCTGGCCACTCTAAGTAAAGAAGACGCTCTTCTACTGGAGTAGTATCAGGGAGCAATTCGACAGCTATCTTTAATGAAGGAATCTCACACTCAATAGGAAGGGTAGCCTCCAGTCTGTAAACTAACTGAAAGGGAGTGAAACCGGTGGCGTCCTTCACGGAGGTACGATAGGCCCACAAAGCAAAGAACAATATTAGATGCCAATTGGACTTATGCATGCCAACAGTTCGTTGAAGCATCGTGACCAAAACCTTGTTCACGGCTTCCACTTGACCATTTTCCTGAGGATAATACGGGGTCGAACTATCATGCCTGAGGCCCAACTGGGTTGTTAACTCAGTCATCATGTGATTACGAAAATTCTTTCCTTGATTGGTGACGATGGCTTGGGGTACTCAGAACCGCGAAATAACATGGTTGAACAAAAACTGCACCGCGGTGTGACCGTCTTCAGACAATGTAGGCATTGCCTCGGCCCATTTCGTGAAATAATCAACAGCAACGATGACATACCCATGCCCCTCGGCTGAGTGAGGGTTACAGGTCATATAATCGATGCCCCATTTGGCAAAAGGGCCGATGGTTACAATAGGCTGCAGTGGAGTAGGGGGTGCACGCATCTTCCGTTGGTAAATTTGGCACTCATGACATGAACGGACGGCAAGAATGCAATCCTTAAAAATGGAGGGCCAAAAATAGCCAGCACGGAGAATTTTCTGTGCAGTGGCATATCCAGACATGTGATCACCACACACACCTTAGTGGCAGTCATTCAAAACTCTCTCTGCTTCTTCAAGAGTCAAGTATCGGTGAAGAAAAGAATCAACACCGAGATGGTACAGGGTGTCCCCAACGATGTGATATGGTTGGGCTTGATGTCGGATTCGTCGACGAGCATCCTTGGAGGTCTCGGGATGGAAGGAGGACGTCTGCAAGTAGACAATAATATCCCCATACCAAGGATCGAGGGTGCTAATGAGGAAGAGAGTTTCATCTGGAATGGAATCCTCTAACTGAGAGGAGGCAGCAGTAGATGGCAAAGAACACAATAGCTCAGCGAAGACAAGTGATTTCTTAGACTTGGCAGCAGTAAATTCCAAGTCAAACTCTTGGAGGATGACTATCCACTTCAAGTATTTTCCCCCCAGCAACTGGCATGACAGAATGTAAGTCATAGGGTTGCAATCAGAGATCACTGTCATGGTACGCAACAAGATGTAATGATGGAAGCGTTGAACAGCGCAAACAGGAGCTAGTGCCAACTTCTCGACATAAGCATATCGAGATTCCATGTCTAACAAATTGTGGCTAAGATAATAGATAACGTGTTCAGTGCCATCATCGTCATCCTGAACCAGAACCATACCGATGGTGGTATCAGCAACGACTAGATACAACGTGTAATTGCGATGGTAATTCGGAGGCCGCAACAAAGGCGCGAAAACCAGAAGAGTTTTAAGATGTGCAAAAGACTCTTGAGCTATGGCATCCCATCGAAATGAGGTGTCGTGCTTGATTAACTGCGTGAAACCTTTTGCCACCTTGGCATAATTCGGGATAAATCGTCGTAAGAAGTTGGCTTTTCCCTGCAAACTCTGTAGTTGCCGCAAAGAAGCAGGGGGAGGAAGATTCAAAATGGCTTCGACTTTAAGGGGATCCAAGCAGATTCCCTCTCGGTAGACGATAGACCCGAGAAGTCGACCAGATTCTACGTAGAAGACACATTTATGTGGATTAAGTTGAATATTGTAGTGTCGACAATGGAGAAAAATTTCGCAGAGATGCGACGGATGGTCTTGGCGCTTAGCCGAATGAATGGGAAGGTCATCCAGATAAGGCTACACGATGTGCCAGATATCATGAAAGGCATAAGACATCGCACATTGAAAAGTGGCATTGACATTCTTGAGACCGAAAGGGAGCTTTTTACACGTGAAAGTACCCCACAGACAGATAAAGGCCGTCTTGTGTTGATCGGCAGGCGCGATATTAATCTAGTTGTAGCTAGAAAAGCCATCCATGAACGAATATATCTCACTCGCAGCACACTCATCAATGAGTTGGTCAATGAAAGGTGTGGGGTAGTTATCTTTTGGGCAGGCTCGGTTAATATCACGATAATCGACATAGACACGAATAGTATCATGCTTTTTATCCATAGGGACAATGTTAGAGACCCAATCTATGAGTGGGATAGGGTAAATGAAACCAGCTTTAAGAAGTTTTTCAACATCCGCTTTGATAGCTGCAACCTTGCGGGGGTGCATAGGGTGTAAACGCTGACGAACATGTTTAGCTCCTGGATACGTAGGTATCTCATGCACTACAATGTTTGGATCAATGCCGGGCATCTCTTCATAAGACCATGCAAAGATGTCACGGAACTCACGAAAAAGAGCTATATAGATTTGAATTTCCTCAGGAGTACAAGTGACTCCTATGTAGATGTTCTCGACAATCCCTGGCTTGACAGAGATGTCGATAGGTTGGGTCTGTGTAATGTTCCCCAAATTCCCTTCAGACAATACTTGATAGACCTGAATAGGTGTCTGAAGAGGTTGTGAAGGGAGACACGGAGCAAACCACTCGAGACAAGCCAACGTTTCCCGAAGGGTTGGGAGAAACAAGGAACGGTGATGAAGATTGAACCACGAAGGTTCCTCGAGAGACATGGTCTCTATGATGGCTTCGTCGGAAGGAAATATTTCCTTTAATGGGTCTGAGGAGGCACATTCTCCAAGCCAAGGGTAATAGTCGTATGAGTCAAGAGCTCCGCTTAAAGAAGCAGATTCAGCAGGAGGAGCCGATACAACATCAATTTCGATGTAGTTGAGCTCGACGAGAGTCAACGACATCTCGTTGCCCCATGATTCTATCTGGTCGATGGGAGGAAGGACCCAAGGATCAGAACAAACCAAAATCATACTGATGGAGGCGAGGTTTGGAGGTGGGAGTGAAAAAACACCCATGAGGGCGGGATCTTTAAAGAGTCCGGCTCCCACACTCTCGAACGGGATGGAGGTATGCTCAACGAAAAGCACATTGCCTTCAGAAGAAGAAGCGAAGAAGGAGAGCTGGTCTACCGTGACAATTTTCCCTTGGTGAGGGAAACAAATGACACGAAAGAGGGATGAAGCCACGGCACACATGGCATATGTCCAACTCCGGCCCAGAAGGAGGTTGTAAGTAAGATTTGCGTCAACGACCTCAACTTCCACTTCAACGATTTTCCCTTCTAAAGTAATCGGCAATCGTTGAAGAATACCATAGGGACGAGATTCTCTCCCATCGAAGGCTTCCAGTGTCATGGGAGACTGGCTCAAAGTCGGAGACCCGATCGCTTTCCAACAAGCAATAGACATCATGCAAGTTGACATGCCTTCATCAATAATCGTACGATGGATCGTTTTCGAATTGATGATGACTTGTATGAGGAAGGCGATCTGATGAGGCAGCCTTAGGACATGGCTCTCGATATCAAAGGTGATCAAATCCGAATCTGCAATCCCACCGATGGCCGATAGTAGGGACTTCCTCTGAGAGGGGCAGCTCTGGAGAACTTCTAAAGTGGACATAGCCGACGGAGCCTGCGCTAAGTCCTCAACTATGCTATAGTGCTGGGCAACACAAGCATTTGGGTTGTAAGATGATCTCCAGAGTGCTCCTTTGGGAGGGGGTTGGATTGTTATCTCAGTACTAGGTCTCTCAATGTGGAGCGGACCAGAACTAGACGGAGGAGCACTTGAGGGGACCTCATGCTCCTTCCTGGCAGATGATGGATACTCCTTTGTTCGAGTCGTTACATGAACGGGAATGGTTCCAGCCATGAACACTTGGGAACCAAAGGGAGATGAAGACGAAGATGGATCAACCACCATTTGAGTCTGTTGAGAGGGGAAAGGTTCTTTAAGAACCACAAGAATCCCAGGAGCGCCTTTCAACAAACGACTAACCTCGGACCGCCTTGGGCAGTCTTTGGTGTAGTGATCATCATCGCAGATGAGACAAGGATACTTTGGTTTACGCTTGGCTCCTTCCTCGGTTGGAGGTTTGGAAGAATCCTGTTTAGGTTGCTCAGACTTATTCTTTGCTTTCCCCTTTTTCTTTCCTTTCGAGGCCTTGTTCGCCGTGGTGGACTGGACGGCGTTAACCTCGGAAGTACTTCTAGAATTAGAAGCACCTTGAGAAGTGTTTTCGTTAGAAGCATTCGATTTTTGCTTCCTAGGGTTCGAGGATGATTTTTTCGACGACGGATTTACAGAGCGAATATCCCCATCAACAGATGACTTTGGTGGAGCTCTGGATGTACCGTGTCTCGGGGCATCAGGAAAATACTCATATAAAGTACTTGACTGAGAATAAACTAAGTCAAGGTGCTGAGCACGTGTGATAGCTTGCTCCTCAATCACGCAAGCTCCCATAGCAATGTCCCGTGCGATCTTAGGGACAAAGGAAGTTGTGAACCAATCGGTGAGGAGTTGATCAGGAATCCAGAACTTGATCAACTGACGATGCCTTCTCCATTCATGTATATGATCAGAGATGTGCGTAGCCATGTCCTGCTTGAGAGACGTAAGGAGATGAGTTCCTGTCTCGTACCAAATGGGTAACTGAAAATGAGTGAGGAATGCCATTGCCAGTGAACTGAAATCTTGAAAAGACGCACGAGTCAATTCAATGTACCATTTAGCAGCAGAGTCGGTGAGAGTCCTTTGGAACAGGCGAAGCTGAACTGAATCGTCAAGCCATGAATTAGACAAACACCAAAGGTGGTAAGTCATTACATGGGCTTGAGGATCCTCTCCAGCTTTGCCGTCAAACTTGGGACAATCGCCGGGTATCTTAGTTGGAACTGGCGGCCATTGTGGATTATGCAAGATAGGATCATTGGTTAACTTCGACACATCGGGCAGTTCCAACGTTGCTAAGAATGGTAGCTGAGGGTTGAAGGACATTCACAGATATTAGGTAGGGCCAGAGTTCCACCCGGTTGCTGGTTGTCCCGATTGACCTTGTCCCAACGGGCCAGGTCCATAAGGGTTGTATCCATAACCGGACGGTTGATTCTGGATCTGCCCCCTAGCACCCCATTGGTTACCATACTGACCTGCAGGAGAAACATTGGGTTGTTGATCATTTTGATAAGGAGTAGCCTGTGGCTGTTGATAATTTTGATACGGGGAAAACTGAGTTTGCCACTGGGGATGCTAGTATCCATACGATTGCTGGGCTCCATATTGAGCGTGGGAACTAGGCTGCGTTTGATAAGAAGGTGGGGATTGAAACCCACCTTGCGGCTGGAGACCAGTTTGAGTCTGGGGCTGATAACCAGGTTGAGCTTGAGAAGCAGGGACCATCTACATGCCCAGTTGAGCAGGCCCAGAGAGATGTCCTTGGGAAGACTGAGGTTGGGCCATCTAGCCGGAAGGTTGTCCCGGTTGGATTTGGGACGAACCTACTTTCCCAAAAGGTTAAGCTTGCTGGGTTTTTGGTTGTCCTTGTGCAACCGAGGGTTGTCCTTGTAGACCAGATGGCTGACTAGGCTAAGTAGCGGGCTGGCCTTGCTACATGTAAGGCTGACCTCCCTGCCCAGAACGGTAGCCTTGCTAGGTTCCAGGTTGTCCTTGTTGCGTGTAAGGTTGTCCCGGATTCCCGTAGGGTTGACCCGAAGGGTATCCCTGCTGGGCTCCAGGTTTCCAGAAGGTTGCCCAAGATAGGTAAAGGACAGACCACCATAGGCCAAAGGTTGTCCCTGAGAGGGTTGTCCTTGTGAGCCTCCAGGTTGCCCTGGATAGGTTTGGCCATAATACTGCTACCCGTAATTAGGCTACGTGTAGGATGGCTAACCTTGGTATGATGGTCCATGAGACGGCTACCCTTGATCCGGACGGAATTGGCCACCACCGTAACCAGTGGTACCCCAAGCGACATTCAACGGAATGGAAGCCTCAACAGTGAATTGAGCTGGCAAGGAGGTATAAAAATGATGACTGATAGGGTCATAATAAGGGCCTTGCGTGCCTGCATTTTGGACAACATGAAAATATTGGGAATATGCCCCCCCTACTGGAATGGTACCAGAAGAAGGTGGGGTACTGCTTGTAGGATGAACAACCCTGGAAGCATATGCCGACTGACCACTATGTACTGGACCACGGGACGGGCCAGCAATAGTAGTTACGATGGAAGATGTCGTAACGACACTACCAACCAGAGTTGAAGATGCGACACAAACGGCTGGATTGGTAGGAACTGACGTGACAACGGTATTGTGAACTTGGGAAACAAAATATCCCGTAGTGGGAACTACGTTATGATCCCATATGGTACCAGAAGAGGAGTTCCCAGAGCCCATGGCATCCCTCAGAGATCTATAGCGCGCAGGCACTATAATACTGAGAGGGGTAAAAGTGTAGGGCGTAGATATGACTGGGGATGTGGCCGGGATAGGAGTCTCAATACTCAACACAACAGGTGTTCCACTTGCTACAGGAGATGTATCCTCCATATCAGAGGAAGCCATCGGGGTCGAAACACCAGTAGGGGTAGAGGGATAATCCTCTTCGTACGGTTCCCAAACAGGGTTCCAAAACAAATCGTGAAGCTCGTCCTCTGGAGCATGAGAGCTCAACTGTTGGACACTTGGAATAACAGGGAAAGTGTCACCACAAACCGGTTTCTCAGGAGCAACAGAAGAAGGAGACCCTTGGTCACTAGGGACGGGAGACGGGATCGATGGATCCGCCAGGATGATTGAATTCAAAAATCCTAGACAAGCTAACGAAGAAAGACCCTACTCAAAACTAACGCAAACAAGATCTAACAAGGTGAATGTAATCGTGGTCGAATAAATTTTTAAGACATTAGGACACAACTTGACCTTTTCATGTTTTAAGAGTCGAGAAAAGGACAAAAGATGACTCTAGTCACCTTCGAATATTTAGTGAGCCCGAAGTTACAAATGCTCAAGCAAGCCTTTTCTTGTAAGGAGTCCGAAAAGGATCAAAAAATGACTACTCTGGAGAAACTAGGCAAGGGGTTTACCAGACAATCCATAAAATTGCATATACACCTTAGCAATCATATGAAAGCCAAGGACTTTCCGTACGGCAGTCAATCTTCCCGAATGCTATGTTCGGTGCATTAGGGGCTGTAAGGCAGCAGACACGGCTTCTTGTGGATCAAGGATGATAACCTAGTGGAGTCTCCCCATATATACGCGACGATACGTGGGAGCACAAGTCCGTACAAGACCACAGTTGAGTCACACAAGGAGGAATCACCCAACCTTAAGTGAAAACAAAAGTGACTAGGTTTAATGACGCCAGAGCACGTCTCTAGCCTAGACCTCTAGAATGTGAGCGTTATGTTCCAATGTGTTTTTATGTTCATTCGATTTATTTTAAAGTTGATCTTGAGTTAAGTTTCGGTTTTCAGGTCCTACCATATGTCATCTCTCAAAATCCCTAAATGCAATCTATATGCCAAAACATGTCATTCCATTCGATGAATGCTAATTACAAGAGAGTTAAAGAGCTTTCATGCAAACGAAATGATCACAAAAAACAAAAAGTTTCTCTAATGCAGCTAATGCAAATCAATAAACCTTTCTTTAAGATCACTAAATTACTAATCGAAATGAAAAGTCCTAATTTTCATTAACTAATTCAAAGCAAAAGAGATTTTCTTTTCAATAATGGCAAAATGCGCTAAAGAAATTTTGAGAAATAACACCAACAAATTCTATCCAATACTCACACGTTCAGTTCCTCAAATCAGCAAATCAAACACCTAAAGAACCAAAAAGATCCCAAAGAGAACAATGAGCCGTGTGATCTGGGCTCAAAGTGAGACGAAGCAGAATTCAAGTGAAGACGAAGCAAATCACCCAAATAACGCAACAAAATGATTCACAACTACCAAACAAGTGTAAGGGAGCAAACAAAAGAGTCGAATGGACCACAAAAAGATCAAAACACCTTAGGAAGGCTCGATTCACAAGGCCACTAGATGCCCTAGGGCTAGAAATGCGAAATCAATAGAAAAAAGAAAACACCCAAAGGGTAGCAATCGAAACCAATCAAATCACACTCCAACACACTCAAGTAGTCTAATAAAGGTACTTAGGACAAAACCAAAGCTCAAAAAGTTGGGAACCAAGCAAACTTCAAAACTTTACAGGCCTGGCACAACTGTCAGGCTGCAACAAGTGCCTTTCAGGAATTGGCGCGGGTTGTAAGTGTTCAACATGCGCCAACTGGCATGACTATCATGCTATAAACTAGCGTCAGTCGAGTTTGCTATGGAAAAATTAAAACAAAAGAGCCAAGGCCAAACCAGCAATACCTAAGTACTCTCAAGAGGCAAAAACAACACAGGCATTCAACCCAGAAGGCTAAATAAGCGGGAGAAACCAAGGAAACAATCAAGGAACAAGGCAAGTTCCAAGTCGTTCAGTTCGCAAACCAAACCGGAGATGGACTGAAGTAGCGTTGATCTACTTCGCTAATGCAAAGCAATAGCGTTTTGAAGGCTATCTCGCCAGACTTCAGGCTCTGTCTAAAGTTTACAAATCAAACAACAAGACAAGATAAACAAACAAGGCAAAAGCCAACTCCCCAGCAGAGTCACCAAATTGTTGTACAGGTAAATCCCCTCTGCGGACAGAGGCAATCCCACTAGCCTAAATGGGGTCTAGCAACAATCAAACAATGCTAACACGCAGGTCCCTAATTGCAAAGTAAAGGCCAATGATGAGAGCCTACCTCGAATCCAATGCTAGTATCTGTTGAAGAGTCGTCGCCTTCATTCTTTCGCTTCAGCTGGTCACAATCCTCACGATCCTCGTGAATAGACACCTGCACATGCAAAGAACAAGACAAATACAAGCATAAAATCCAAGAAATGCAACTATGTATTAGTCAGAAAGGATACAACTCAAACATCATTATAAAGACACATGAGTGGGACCATAATGATAGTCGTCTATTATTATTGATAAACAAAAGAGAATACAACCAAGTTCTGACGTCAAATCCTCCTTTGGCTGGGTGATCAGCAACACATGCCTTGCAAAGCTTGTAGGGGATGGGGAATAAGCCTCTCTCTCCTTGATTACTTGGACATGGATCTCCTCCTTAAAGATGTAGCCTTATAGGGATGGACAAGGCCTCTTGTAACATGAGCTTAGCAATTCTCAGACTTTGGGAGTTAGATTTGGGAGCTTGAAAAGTAGAATTACTAACTAGCTTGTCAAAGGGAAAAGAACAAGCTTATATAGAGGTAGGAGGAGTAGATAAGACCATCCACCAAATTCACGGGATTGTTCTTATCATTAGGAAGCTTCCATGAGAGGTGGAGAACTACTTCCTTCCTTGGGAGATACGAAGCCCAACTGAACTAATTCAAACTGGAATCAGTTCATGGATAAGTTAGAAGGAACCTTCAGAAGTTTGTTTGTTAAAAACTTTACTCAACTGGGTTGGCGCTAGTGCGACTCTGAGACAGAGCACCAGCTAGCGCGCCCTCTTTGGAGGATTTCACCCATTGGCGTGAGTGATACACTGTGGAACAACGCCAATGGAAAAAGAGCTATTATTATGGGTATTTTGCAGAAGGTGTCTTCAGGGCATATGGAGTACATACTCAAGGGGATACAATGCAGGTGTTTTCAGGTTATGTCACTTCTCACAGGTCCCAGAATAGGTCCTCCAATGTACGGGAGAAGGGGTAACAGGGATGGTGACAAAATACTATGTAACAGCTCTCGCTTAGAAGCCCCACCAGTCTTCGCACCAAGTGTGGAACTTGTGCCAACCTTAATTGTGTACGAAAGACTCTTGCCACCTTTTTCTATGCTATGAAGGCCTTAGGGTAACCAAAATTTGACTGGATCTATCTTTTGATTCAAGAGGCCTTTTTAGGACTTCCATATATCATTGGAAATATCTCTAAGATCTCTATGCATTTGGGCATCTCACACCTGCATTTGAGATGTTCTAGTGCTCCAAAAATGGCTCCAAAGCCACTTCACTGATTTTGATATTTTGCTACTCCTTGAGGTATTTCTTTGACACTTATACCTCATACTACCACCGATTGACATCAATGAAAACATATTTCCAACACTATTAATCGTATTTTTTGTGCTCACTTTTCTCCATCCCCCTTTCAGTAGAAGAACCTTGACACATTTTACAATTGAACATTCCACAAGGCATACTCACTTGTTCATCCAAAAGTACTTATGCATTATTTGTGTTCACCATTGTAGCCAAGGCATATCTCTAAGAACATATGACAACCAAGCCTTATTTCCAAAAGGGCTCCTACACCAAACAGTGCGAAGTCTAATTGGAAAATTTCATCGAGCGGACCCCCTTGGTTGACAAATTTCCAACACCATCAACAAAACGTTAATTGAATTTTTTTTGTTTCTTTAATAGGTTGGACTTATATGGGAGGATCTATGTATGATAAAAAGTTTTCAAAAACCAAAAACTCTCATGATAGCCCAGACTATCAGTGCTTTTGAGTTCAAGGGGTCTATGGTTTGTGGGCTAGATTCTTCAACTTGCTATTAGAAATTTGTCAAGCTCCCCTCTAGGAAGTTACTGGTCATTAGGGTTTTCTCCTCAAATCTGGTTCATGACCCAAAGCCTTATTCAGATATCTAAGTGAGTATATCCTAAGGCTTCAACACTTTCATTTTCAAGGTATGTAGTTCGATAATGCTACTCCTTTCTCAGTTTACAACATTGGTAAAGATGTCATTATGGTTCTCTGCCTATGAGGGGGTACTAGAGGTAAGCCTTCCTCCTCTTAGAGTTTTTCTTATAAATATGTCATCCATGCTTGCCCCCCTTCTAAGGAAGGTAAGTCTTGGACAACTCTAGGGCCATTTTTGGTGGAAAAATGTGAGAAAGTTCACTCCCTAGAAATATCTCACTCAAATCTCGAGGATCTTCACCAAACATGTTCATAGGAAACCCTAATTTGTTTTTTAATGAATTTTGGCCCCACACAACTTATCTCTACTAATGGATACATTCTATGTGGTCTAAGAATTAAGGTTATTTTATGATCAAGAGGCTTCTTCATTGTGTTATTTGAGGAACATAAAAACTATCAAAAAGATTATCTAAAGGGCCTTGATTTTGGGGCAATGTTGTATTGTTTTTAACAATTTGGTCCCCATATTTTGACCCTTCCAAAACTATCATTACCAAGATGCCAATATGGTCTAGGCTTCCTAATCTTCTAGCTCACATATGGCACTACATAATCTTTCAAGGAATTGGAGACTCTCTAGTCCATTATCTTACTATTGATGTCTCTCATTGGAAGCTTGGTATATACACTTATGAAATAATTTGTGTTGAAATCGATATCAATAATTGGTTTCCAAAACAAATAAATTTAAAAATTAGTGATTTTGAGTGGACTTAGGCTTTAGACTATGAGAATGTTTCTATTCATTGTTGCTTGTGTCATTAAATAGGCTACTTTTAGAACTCTTGCCAAGTGTTTAATTCTCCACAAAAGCAAAACATCTACAATTCCATATCTAAAAGTTGAAAGCCCTATAACCCTCCTCCTATGGAGAGCAAAGATTTTATATCATAGGGGGATGATGAAGAAGATGTCGATGAAACATATCTAGGGGAAAATGTTCAAGACTCATGGCCTTAAACATCTCCTATGATTCCTCATCTGGACCATGCTCCTTCAGCAAGCATAGAAATATTGAATAATAATGCTTCTTCAGATATATTGAAACATGCTCATGAGTCAACTTATTTAGACTATGAAAATGAATCTCTTTCAGTGTGAAATGATAATTTGTAGATCACTTTCATCAAACTTCCTTCGGATGGTTGGGTCAAGGTTTTGGAAAAGAAAGGAGTGAAAGACCACCTTGAAGATCAGCCCCAATGGGTGATTCTCCTATCTAGTTGTGTCTTGTACACCTTTATGTTCACTTTTCTATTCTTTCTACCATTCATTTATGCTTTGATATTGCTAATGTAGGGAAAAGTATGCCAAAAAAAGAGTCATGATGGCAAATGATGTAACTTTCTATGTTTGATCAATATAAATTTTAGACTTACGAAAAAAAGGTTGGATTTTTTTGTGCATATTGCAGGTTCAGTTTATTTTAAAAAATATATATAGTACTTTTACATAATATAAACAAAATTTTACGTAAATTGTAATTTTTTTTTTTTTAACAGGTTGGATTTCTGTGTGCATATTAATGGTAAAGTTTAATTTTAAATAAATAATATTCCAGTGAAATTTTCTCAATTGGTGAAACTTAAATTTCATTCATATTCATATTATGGTATTTTAATTTTTGTAAGCCAATTAATTCATCATTAAAAAATGGTCAAACTATGTATAGGTTGTTATTATGTTTTTTTATATTTTTAAAACTAAACCATCCTAGATCCATCTTAACTCCATATCTATCGAGTGCCAAAAAAAATCAAATCTTTCAAAGTGCAAACCTCTTTTTTGAGTGCAAAACTTGAGGAAACGTTTGCACCTTGAGATATTTGATGTGTGTCAGCACTTGACAGATCTAGAATTCAGATGGATCCAAGATAATTTAATTATTAATAATTATAATATTAATTTTGATTTATTTTACATTTTTATTTTTATGTATTTCAGTCAAAAAAATTTTAATTATAATGTATAATTATTTATTATTTATTATTTATTTATTATTTAATTTTTAATTTTATATTAATACAATTTTTTCAAGTCATAATGTTTACATAACATAACATAACATAATAGGACATTAGAACATCTCCTCCATATCGAGCTAGAGAGGGCCTCTCGGCGCAATTAAAATTGAGAGACCAGACCTATTTGGAAAACAATATGTGAATTGTTGAAGAAAATAACCATTCTAGAAAATATTGCTTATGTTATAGTTGCTTCATGTTAATACTTTTCCTTTCTCTTACAAGTTCAATAACTACAATACCATAACTGTAGGTATCAACTTTCTTTGCTAATTTCCTGTGACACATATTCTAGAAGTATATTTGTAATGAATGGTGCATACATGGAAATATTCATGCTGATATCAAAGGATGTGAGAAGTGCCCAACATGACACCAAAAATCATTTCCCTTTCCCAAACCAAAGTTTTTGTCTATAAATGTAGAAGGATAAAACAATGTACAAGATATTTATATAATGCATTTTTCAACTCAAACCTTAGTCAACTACATATCATAGTGAATATTGGCTTCCTTTCATGAATAAGGGCATTCTAAAGGTATGTAAAATCACCCACACTCTCATCCTCACAATCACTCAATAACAACCAATACCACCTATAACAATCCCAGTGGGATAGCAGGTTACTACTAATCCAATATATTAGAAGAATCAGATAATATTTTTTGTCTCTGATATACATTCCTCCTTATAAACTCTTCCTTTAAGGACATAAATTCATTAACTTAGGATAATTGCTCCCCTTCCATTTTATAGCTGAGCAGAGGACTAAGATCCTTAAATTGGTTCACCTTATTAATTTTTTATCGGCCCTACCACTTATATATAAATGTGATACTTACAAAACCCTCACCAAGTCTCGGTAGCCACACTGCATATATATATAACCATATACATACATTACATTGGCCTATTACATGCTTTTCCATCCATATGAAATGGACCCCATTGCTACACCCTAGCGCCAATAACAATTTACCACATTGCCTTGCTCTAGTGCTCCTTGCTAATGTCACATAAAATACATGTAGGTTCTGGGTGGCTCGTCGCATGATCAAATAATGGAGCCATCATATGCTACTCTGACAAGGTAATGTGCACAAGTTTTATGAGGGAGGGTCACCCCTTAGAATGTGTGGTGAATGGAATACCACGGATCATCGAATGAAAACCCACAATCATTCTAATAGGATCAAGCACATTTCCATACCCACCAAGGGAACCCCTTAAAAATAGGTTCTAGTTTCAAGTAAAACCATGAAGGGCTTCCTTACACATGCATGACATCAACCTAGCACCCATGTGTCACCCAAGAACCACTCATCGCTGAGTCCCCCACACTATCCTAGTCCTTTTCATCTTGACACACCCATCACATCATCCCAATCTTATTATCCCAACGCTCACTTCACTACTCTTCCTTACGCCTTCGAGATGGGAAACCCAAAGACATGGAATCCCAATTCTAACATACCAACACTCCCATAAAATTCACTTTTTGGCTTCTATGGGAGAATGCCCAGGTTTACGTTGACTGGTGGGACACACCTCTACATGACCCTTGCTTATGATTGGCCCACAATATGGTAGTGCCACAACATCTTGCTCTAAGTCATCTCGACCCTTTCTTATTGTGCTTTGTAATTAACCTATGAGAAGATCCCTATGGATTGAGTTATCTCATGGCCTGCCTTGTACCAATCCCAATGCATCTAGGATTATGTGTAGGCCAACTTATTCCAACCCCACATCATCATGCACTTCTAGAGTAAAATTATCATATGCACTTATGAGATATTGGCCAATGGGATGAGCTGGAAGGTGGGCTCCACTCTAACCAATAACAAGGCTCTCTGCCTCTAGGTTGTGAACCTAGCTAGCTCAGTGCCCAATTATCCCTGCTGTTGTAAGGAGATAATAGTAGAGCAAGAAGAGGCTATATTGGGAATAACAAGAACACATGCAAATATACATAAATAAAAGAAAATTATCGAGAAGGAATTCCAACCAATGTTTTATTATACTTTGGGTGTATTTATACATAGGAGATATAGTTGCAGCAGTTCTACCTGCTCACAACCAACCTTCATTTACTTTAATTTAGAAATTTACCAATGATTACTAACATTTACACATACATAATATATTATGACAATCATAGGTCTAAGAGACCCTTACAACATCCCCCCCACCCTCAATGCCTTGGTCGTCCTGAGCAAGGATGGAATAAAATCTTAGATGCAAGACAAAGCTTGTTGTGACATCTTCATATCTGATTGTCACTTCTTGTAGATATCCATTGTTCACCTTCTCTGCAATATTCTTAATCAAATATATTGCTACCCAAACCAAGAATTGTCAGCATCTCCTCTCTAGTTTAGGGGCATCCTTTTCACTCTCTCCACGGATGAGTCCAGTGTGGGACTATCATTCCTCGGAGTCCTTTATCAAACATAAGATAAGTGAAACATCTGCATAAAATCCATCCTACATTTTACTTCTGCGATGATCTAAGAATAACTCTACAAATTTATATTGTGGGTTCAGTCCATACATCATTTTGATGTTATCGTCATTTAGTCTTTGTGTGTTTTTCTCATATGATTCCTTATTCTTGAGTGTTTTCTCCGCTGCAAGTATTTATATTAGAAACTTGTTACTATTTGGATTCTTTGTCCATTCTTGTTATATACGCTAAACATTCAATTGTTTTTCTGGCTATGGTGACTGCTCTTCTATTGCTCTTTGTTACATAGAACTGGTACTTTGAAAATTTATATGAAGGATCAATAACTCACTGACTCCTTAGCTAACAAGTTTTACAATTATTTTCAACTAGATGTCGACAAAGATTGAAAAGATTGACTCATTAAAGACAAACTCTAACTTGACTCTATCATCCATATAATTTTTAAAAGAAGACCCCTTTTCTATCAATAAGAATTTTAATAGGCCATAATGCAGGGCATCCGATTCTTATTACTACCTCATCGATTCTTCATTTAATCAATTTGATTCGACCTAGAAAAATCTAAATAGCTTGATGGGAATTTATGTTGAACTTTCTCCTTTTTCGCAACTTGAAATCTTAGTTTACTGGTACTTTATCTAGATAATAAAATTTGATGATTAGATGCTTGAGAAAAATAGGATAGTCTTATTTGAGCTTCAAATGGCCATCCACAAAGAGTTAATCAACAATAAATTTATAGATTTTTTGTGTATGCTTCATAAAGTTGCATCTACAATTGAAAAATATATATATTGTCAGGATAGCATCCTAAGTTATAGTTGACTTCACCAATCAATGGTATAATTCATTTTTTGTTTCAAATGGACTAAATGAAATTATTGTTGACCTGTGCCATCCTATCTCAGAGGCTTGGCCAATAATATAGTCAACTTTCCCATTGGTTGATTAGTTGAAATGAAACAGTTGACTAAGAAAATAACTCGACTAGAGGTCAATCTTAGAGTCAACCTGACTTAATAGGGAAATTCGTATTCTGTCAGTGAGATTATAATTTCACTTTTGTTCTTTTTGCCATCATATCAGTATTACCTACCTTCTCATCGCTTCAATTATTTTGAAATTGACCTACCCTTCTTAGGACCCTTGGAGTTCGGTTGTTAACAAACCCACTGTTGGCTGTGTGGGGCATGACCTAGGTTCAACATTAGTTAGCCAAACAAATCCCTACACTACTGGCCCTTTATGCATCAGCCCGCAGTGCATGGACTGAAGTCTCACCTGAAGCAATATAGGGGGATGCTAGAACCAAGTTTTCGCATCCTGGGATGGTCGTGATGTCAGTTTATTACTTCTATTCCAACTCTCGCGTAGGTTGTAAGTTCTAGGGCTCTATTAATCTAGCCCTTTATTCCACCCTTTAGTACATTTGTGAAGGGGTACGATTGGCCTTTGTGCAACCCTAACCTATGGTTCAAGTACTTTTGTGCTACTAGGGCAGCGTATCATGCAGATTCCTAAACTAGATTATGTGTCTTACTTATCTTATTAAACAATCACAGTTAACACCGCGTAAACATATATCCTTACTTGCATTTGATTAACCAACATAATTACATACATTTGTGTGCCATATAAGCATTATAAATTAAATTCATACATAATAGGATAGGATGGATTAACAGGAAACAAAGACAAAATTTGTAGAATACTTCTCTTTATTGATATCTTTAGATGATTACAGACTCTATCTACCCTGTGCACATAGCTGCAGGGGTCCACGCACTCAGCTGTAGACTTCTACCCTAGGCCTCTGCACTCTCAGCTACAGAGGCTTTACCTACACGAAGACCCAAAACATAGACTTCTCTCCTTATTTCTCAAGACTTCTTACTTCCACCAAACTTCTTATGACTTCAAACAACTACCTAGAGCTTATTTAGCTCTTTTTATACAATCCCATGGTCTATGGACCATGGGTAGATCTTTACATCTGACTTTACTTTACAAAATAAGGGTGGATAACCCTTTATGACTCATGACACCTTTGCGCTCCATGACCCCAAAATGCAGAGACTTTACACTTTATTACAAAACTTGACTCAAAACATGGGCTTTTAGCCCCAAAACTGTCCTTGGGGGATCTCGTTCCCAATAGACCCCCAATATAAACATTGTGACTCGCCCCTGAGTCACTCTTTAGGTGTGGAGATCTTAGCACGAAGACCACCTAGCTCGACCTGTATGACCACAACCTCGACAGTGCACTGTGTAGCCACCTACTTCACATATTCGACTGTCGACCTGAAGCTTTTGCTGAGTTGCTTGTAGAGTCACAATCTTTCCTTCAATAGAGGTTGTGAGAGTATAAGCCTCATCCAGCTACTCTTTCAGCTGCTTGGGCTCCTACATCTTTGCCAATATTTGTGTGAGTGTGATGGTTCACGCTGTGCCTTTGACCTCATCATAGCGGTGCTGCAGCTCACACGCTTCTATCTTTAGTTGTTGTACATTAGGGTCCTCCTGCAAGCTCGTTAGGATCTCAAACAACTACTGAAAAAGTTTCGTGCAGTCTGCTACTACAGTGTCAACCACCACTATTTCCTCTGTGACAGTAGTTGTACATTGTTCCTTTACTTCTAGTGGGGTTGAAGGTTGGGCCTTCAACTGTAACTCAATGATCTATAGGTTCAACTCCAATTGAACCCTCGCCATTTTTGTCTGAGCGTCATACACCCCTGTAGCTAGCTTGAGGATGCGTACCTCGATTGGTTCTTCCTCAAGAATGGCCAACTCTAGGACCATTCGTCATGCCTCCTCGATGACCTACATTATACGGTTGTTTTTGTTGGTTGGCTTGGTCACAGTGGCGATGGTAGAGTCTCATTGTAGTGCCATCTGCTCATTGTTAATATGCTACTCACTAATCACCTGGAGGGCACGGTGCTTACTGGCCCTCTGCTACGTAATCACTCCACCCTGCAAGAGGTGGAGCACTTCAATAGGGAGCGCTACTAGATTCAACTCTACTCCCTTAAGGGCGCTGATATTGGGCATGTCAGCTCCATTCTCCATGGTCAGTGCTCCATCAGGTAGCACTATCGCACTAGAGGCCTTCGCGCGCATCATCTCAGCATCTTCTGAAGTGCCGATAGAAAGGATGGTAGACACCATGTTAGCTTGTGACGTGTAGGTCTGTAGCTCCTACAGACCTTCCTGGATAGCCCCCAATACTAGTTTTTGTTGCTGCTCAAATTATTGTAGGGCCTTCGTGGTGACATCTAGCATCGTGTCACTAATGTCATGCAAATTTCCCTCGATGAGGGTGATTGGGCCCAACGATGTCTTAGTAGCCTTGGATTTCTTCCTAGACCCTCCTTTCTCTTGCTCCCTTGGACGTTTGATGCAGGCGAATGCTGCATGTGGGTTTGCGTCGTGTTGCTCTGTCTTATCGTTTGTCTCTTCCTTTGTCTCATGTGAAGGTGACCTAGGGCCTTTGTCAGAGCCCCACTCTATTCCACCTATTTTCTTCTCTGTCTACTAAGCAGCATCGCGCTGTTCTTGGGCCTTATCAACGGCCTCCTTCTTTCTCTTTTCGGCCAGATGCGTGATCTTGAGCTTGGCCGCCTCCTTCTTGCATTTCGCAGTGGACTTACTCCCTCCCACCGCCAAGTCTGCCATAGTGTGCCATTCTTCCAGCCAATGATCAAGTACTGCATCAATGGCATCATCTCTTGCTAGGTAAGGCAAGTCATACCATGTTTGCGTAGGGTCCTTCTGCACCCTGATGGACACATGGTGAAAATTTGCTTTAAACTCTATGTAGCCCTATAGGTTGACAAACATTGTGGGCAACAACCACATTTTGCGATTGATGACTATGTAGATGTGCATCTCCATCAAGATCGAGAAGATCTTGTTGTCCTTGATGCGTTACGCATCCTTGGTCGCCCATAGTGAAGTGTACTTCGCTGATTCTAGTAGGTCTGGTTTGACCGAAGGGAATTGGCTGTCCTCTCATAGCTCCCATGCTACCAGCACAATAGACAACAAGAGCCACCCGTAGTGGAACGTCTTGCTGAGCTCCTATGCTTCGCAGTATTTGACTAGGTACTCACCACGGAGATATTCTTCCCAATTGAATTGAACTTCTTCGGCGCACTAGGGTGCTAGTGCGCCAACAGGCGCTGACACCTCATCGACTCGACACTTCCTCATCAACTTCCCTGCTAAAATTTTCATAGCCACCTTTACAGTAGGGTCATAGATGCTGGATATGGCATATCCATGCGGCTTCTTTAGCAGCTTAAACTTCTCTTTCATGGCCTCCGTGAGGACCTGCTTGCCACTTTTTGGGTCAAATATCATGGCTAGATTTTATCCTATGTACAGAAACCGTGTGATCCTATGGATCAATCTATCAGTGATGGGTATTGGCTCCCCCAGCCATAGACACCCATCATGCATGAAGCATAGTAGCTACTTGATGACCAAGACTATAATTGGCGTGCTGTTTTAGTGCAGCACCCATAGCAAGTTGAGTAGGCCAGCCTTGTCTACTCCTATAAGCCACCTCTGCGGCTCCAATGCAGTCATTCTGGTGGTTGTATCGATAATGCGGCACATTAGTTGCTCGGTCACCAAGTGTGGGAACTTCTCATGGTCAACCAAGTCCCAGTCCTTAAGTTTTAACAGAGGAACTCATGCCAAGCGCGGTCCTTCAAAAACAATCCCATCTGGTAGTAGAGGGGTTCGCAAGGGGACCTTGCTTTCATCGATATCTTTCAGTACCTTGGCCTTGCCCTTGCATGGAAGGACATAATCAGGCAACCGAGTGATAGGGTCAGCACCCTATGCTTCAACTTCCTCAACGTCTACTCCCACATCCTCATCATCCATCACGATGTCTTCAATTTCTTCCTCCTCTAGCTCTAGATTGATGGCTTTTCCCTTCTCCTGTGCAGTGGGCTTGTCCTTTGGTGGGTTTCTTCTTGGAGACATGCACATCGTATTGTAGGCTGCTTGCCCTTCTTATCCTTCGCACTCTCCTTGTTTGGGGTGGGCTTTGGTCTCGATGTCCTTGGTGATTTAGGGACTTCTGCTAATACTTTAGTAGCCTTTGAAGTAGCGTCTTCTACCTCCATAACAATTTCAGCACCAACTCCTCTTCTACTTCTTCGATATCTATAGCTTCTGTGGGTTCTGACATATCACTTGCCAACAGTGCTTGTGACGTCTCTAGTAAGTTCACAAACGCTAGACTCACTATCAAAGCCTCGAATAATTCTCAGTCCATGTGCACCTAAGAGCTCAACAACTCAATGCTCAAAATGGCAAGTGCTTTTCATTGGGCAGCCACCTGTAATTTATAGTGCATTTTGAATTCAAATCCGACCGCTCCCCCCACATTCGGGCGACATATTTTCAAGGATCTAACCCATAAATTTCATCTTAAATGTGGGCCACCCACTCCATTTCACTACATTTCTACCATCAAATCATGAACAGTGACCTCAACGGTCACTTTCCGACTGACCTGTGCGATTTCTCCCTGGGTAGTGCGGCTCCATTTGCGCTGCCACAAGCCCTGTGACACTTCCTTGCTTCGCACAATCCTCAAATGGCATAGCCCCCCAACCAGGGTAGTGTGGTTTATAGTCCCATGCCTCCATTAAGCTGCCTAGAGCACTAGACTAAGCTAGC
>APFE030489365.1:830-108708 GCA_000404065.3 Pinus taeda
TAAGGTTGGGATCACTACCAGTGAGGATAAGATCATCAACATAAAGAACAAGAATGATAAGAGACTTTCCCACTTTCTTGGTGTAGACAGTATTGTCATAATGACACCTAGAAAAGTCATATTCTAAAAGAAAGCTATCCATTTTTGCATACCAAGCCCGAGGAGCTTGCTTGAGACCATAAAGGGATTTCTTAAGCCGACATACAAGACTGGAGTCTGTTTGTATAAAGCTAATAGGTTGTTCCATATAGATTTCTTCATGCAGGTCCCCATGCAAGAAGGCGGATTTAACATCCATCTGATGGACTTCCCATTTGAAAGAGGTAGCAAGGGAAAGAACAAGGCGGACAGAGTTCACTTTGGCAACATGGGAGAAGGTTTCAGTATAGTCAATGCCTTCAACTTGTGGAAAACCCTTAGCAACAAGACGAGCTTTATGTTTATCAACTTTCCCATCTGGTCCATACTTGGTTTTGTAAACCCATTTTCATCTAACAAGTTTTCGTCCCTTTGGTAGAGGAACAAGATCCCATGTATCATTTTCCAATAATGAACGATATTCTTCATTCATAGCTGCGTCCCAATCTGGATGGCCTGAAGCTTTTGCAAAGGTGTCAGGATCATAATTCGCTGATACCATGTAGGAATTTACAAGGTAAGTTCCTCAGATAGAACACCAAAGTTCACCGCTCACAAACAGATCACAGATCAATACACCAGTATTTTTGACATGGTTAAAACCCTCAAAGAGGGAAACAGTCCACGACCTAAGCCAACGCGGCCACTTCAGACAATTTATTAATAAAATAATGAAATTTTACATAAGCTTATCTCATGAACAGTTAACCTCAAAATGACCCTCCATGCTCTTTAAATATAGATCATGAACCAATCGGGTGCTAAGCCACGGATCAAGTGTCAGTAATATCGAGGAGAGAATGAACCGTCAGATCATTACATATCGTGACCGTCAGATGTAAGATACAAAAGTACATAGTAAAGAAACACACTTTACCTAACTTTATACTAGACCAAGTTATACTTAACTATTTCCTATGTGTTGGAATATCCTAACACTTATCCACTTCATCATAGAGATGGTATGCTTTGGAGGTATGAGTACCAAAAGAAGATACAATTGTGACTCCTTGCACTGAGTTTTTTTTATCTTTTCCTTCTTAATGAAGGCATAATAGGAGGAACCAGAAACCATGAGATGCCTCATCGAAAGAATGTGGCCATACCACATTTCATAGGGAGTCTTTTTTCTAATAGCAAGAGATGGAAAACTATTCTTTATATACACAACACGTAGAACCACATTAGCCCAAAAACTTATGAGCTTAACATGTGAACTATGTCAAGTTCATAGTGAAAGTAATACATTCCATTGAATTATGTGTTGAAAAATGCAACAAGAAATTCTCAATTTGAATTTTCCTTGATTAAATTGAAAAAATTCCAATTTATACATCAACAGACAACTTGGACGATGTTAAATTGTGTGACAAGGCTTGTGTCACCTAGTTTACTCAATAAATTCGAGTTAGGGGAGTTAGAGTTTAGTTCTGCATGTGCAATTGCTAATTTGTAGCAATAAAGGTCAATTATCTCAGGTTGTTGTCAGTTAAACTAGTTCTAACTTTTGGAGGAACTAGTGGAAGGTCATTTAAGTAGTGGGACTTCAGTCAAACTTAGTGATCATCCAGTTAACTTATCAATCAACCGAAAATAGTTAGGGTATGTAGAGAAGTCAAGTTCCCTAAGATTGATGAAGATTCCAAGGAAGTTTTAATTTCTTGTAGCTCACGCAGTTGGAAGAACTTACTATAACCATAATGGAGGAGGTACATTGAGTAGGAGCTACTTGTGAAATTGGAGAGGGAATGATCATTGGTAGCATTAATAGCCTACTAGTAATTTGTTTTGCACCACACTTCAATGTTTTGGGCAGGGTTTTGGAGGGTGGATAATTTTTTCTGATGCTTTTTGGTCATGCACATCCTCACTAAGTATCTTGGGAGGTCTGTAATAGTTCCTTGGTTGCATGTCCTCACTAAATATGTTTTGGGATGTCTATACTAGTTCCTTACAAATTTCTGTTTGTCAAGGCTTAATTACTTATGATATTAGGTGCTCACAATAATCTGATAGTTTATGGCACTCTGGAAATCACCATTCCTGAAAGGATCCAACAAAACGACTTGAGAGGAAGATAAGAAGGGCACACTCTTATTGGAACTAGCCTAGAACTAGTGGAATTGGTTGGTTCCAATAATTTTAGAGTTGTACTAGTCTGGTTTGGTGGTTCAGATTGGATAAGGCTGATCTTGTATTGAATCGACCTTAAAAGACCAAAATGACTAGTTCTCTACTAAATTGGCCAATTCTAAAGAATGTAGTGCAATATAGCTAATGACCACCAAATATCATTTTTTTAATAAAAAATATTTAAAAGGAAAAAAAATATCTTAACCCCAGGGCCCTACAAAACCTAAACCTAGTAATTAATGGTAATATTTAATTTTTAAAGTTAAAGTAAAAGTTGACATTCTCCTTATCTTTCCTTTTTGAAAAGGAAAGATAAGGATAATGTCACCTTTTATTTAAATTTTGAATATTAACATTAATTGTTTAGGGTTGTTTCAGAGTGGTTCCAACTTCATTTAATTTTGAGAAAGTCAAATTTTAGATCCCATTCAAAACTTAGTGGTGATTGTTTGAACCACTTCTTTGTAATGAGTCCTAGACTTTGACTTCCAATTTTTCATGTGCATTTATTGCATAATCATATTCCTCGTGAGACTTTGCCGTAGAAGTTGATCTTTAATCCATTGCAAGCACTTGACCTAGCTTAGGGAACCATAAGCTACCCCTCCCAAGTTGCTCGTCGACATTGAAATTTTCTTTGGAAGTAGGCATTCATTTTATCCATTAGATCATTTTTTCCACTATGACAGTCCAACAACACCCCTGCTAGCATATGCTTGATAATTCATCTCATCCTTACTATCTAGCTTATAAATACTCTTAAATATTGTGTCTCCAATCTAAAAGAGGAACAATCATAAAGGTCCTTCTTGGCCCTCCTCTCAACCCACAATATGTTTACCTTCTCCCTTGTTATTACACTCTAGTCTTCTCGTAGCTTCAGAATGGATTATATTAAACATGATCTCATGATGTGCATTCAGAGATGCATAATTCACCCTTCCTTTGCATCAAATTAGCCCCCTAACATTCCATTTACCTTTACATGCAAGCATATATTTTCCTTGTTGAGGATTGTTAAGCTTTCCATCCCTATTTCCCCTCCCTCCCCTACCCTCATGAACTTGATAAGCTCAATTTAACCAATCTCATTGTATTTGAGATAAACAACCCATCCAACTAGGTATATTGAGTTGAGATCCTCTTAGAGACTAAATCCATCCCTCCACAATCATATGTCCCTCTCCAACAACATCATCATGTTGTCTTTGAGATCTATCATTCCCATCATCACCATAAATTTCCCAGTCCTTCACTTACATCTTTGGTAACGTCATCATTCAGATCACTTATACTTTGTTGTATTGTTGCTTGTGTTATGATTTCCTTTAATGGAAATATCTCCCTAGTAGGCACGAGTAACCAAGTTCAAGTTCTTATTGAACTCTTGTGTAACATACTTAATTTTCATTTTGATCTATTTAGTTTCAAATTCTAGTGTGGTTGGTTTATTGGTTGACTACTAGCATTCACCAAGTAGTTGTTAATGATCATAGTTAGTTTAGCGTGAACATTGGAATTTTCCTTGAAAACCAAGCCCCAAGAATATGTAATTATCATGGAACATTTTAGAGCTCATACTTTTCTACAAAGGAATACACTATTTTCATTCATCAAGAAAAGTTATATGAGAAAGAACCAAGTGGTTATGATTTTCAACATTTTCACCAACATTTCCTATCTATCATTTTCTTATTGAATGGGAAAGTTGGGCTTTGGGATTTTCAAATTAAATTTCTACGCTAGTGGTGTTCATCTCGCATTTTGGTCTCCTTCTAAAATCTTGTTTGGTATGTGCAAAATGAGTATTGGTGCAATTTTTAAAGATATGAAAATTCTATATTGATTTAAGACATTCAATGTTCAATATCTCCATGATACCTTTTCTTGACATTCCATTCATAAATTTGAAATTTGTAAGAAGTATAAATTTTACTAATTAATTATTTTATTGATTATTACAAAATTGAAGGCAAGGGGAGAATAATATATAATGTAGGTTTATGTGAATGGAAAATGTTAAGACAAAGGAATAATTATATAATGATAGGTGGACCATAGGGGTTGGGTTCCTTACCATCAATGTATTCTATAAAAGGAGGGATAAGAAGGAGAAGATGGCATCACTTTTGCTTGTGTAATTGAGGACAAGGCTAAGAAGAGACAAGATAGTAATGGACTGACGACTCATGGGTGACTTGTTTCTAAAATATCTGGAGCAATAAGGTCTATGGCTAGGTGAAGAGTAGAACTCCAAATATTTTTTTCAATAATAAATCTTGAGCGAATAGAATGTCATATCTACATAAACCTTTGCGAGAGTACTCTATTCAAGGTGGCGATAGAGTACATCATTTCCTTATTGGAAGTTATTAAACTTTTATCATGGTATAATTTAATTATAAATATTTAAAATACTAGATGTTTACAATCAATTTTATAAAGGGTTATGGGATTCTTAATATTTTTGCTGGAGCTTTAAATATTGAGATAGAAATTTATAATGAGAATATAATGACCCCAATTCCTTGTGAATCCTATAAGTATTTACTATGTATATTTTTTTCAAATCGAATAGAAATATGATCAACTTTGTTTTTGCTAATGAAAAAACACGCAAACATATTATATTATATAATATTTTTTGTTATTGTTAAAAAAATCATTATCAACCATGGTTTATTTAGAAAATAACATATATTCAACTATATAATGAATTATTAAATTGATAACTATTTAATATGGGTTGACTTTTAGTTATGTTTCTAAGGATCATCTTATGATGTTGTGGACTATTTAGAAGTGACGTCACTAGTAAGTCAAGTTTTCATGTATCCTTCTCATGTTTATACAAAATAAAGTAGAGAATGGATGGGAATATTTAATTCATGATACTAAAAATGGGATCACAAATTATCTTAAGTTTACACACAATATATTGACAACATATCCATGTGAGAAGTACTAGAGTAGAGGGATTGTATCAACCAAGACTTTTCAATATATGAAAATATTAGGCTTCAAGAGTTCATGTGTTGTAGTGATGGATGCATTAAAGAGGGACAATCAAATTAACTCAAACTACTAGAATGTGATATTGATGGGTGGAGGTTAAGTTGTACCTATTATGGGAGCCTCATCTATAGTATCTCCTTCGTCTATATGTTCTCCTTAGGTGATGGAATTTTTTAACAAAACTATTTTGAGAATTAACATTTATTGATTACATAGTCATCTTGTTTCATTAATAGAATTATATTTCTTGATCAAACAAGTAGAAAAAATCTTATTGGTGTGTTAGGATTCAAAATAATTTTTCCTTTCGCTAATATTATTTTTTAACTTGAGGAGGTGGAGGATTTTGAGGATAGCATATTATGCTCTTCTAAGCAACGCAAGGAGGTCTCGACAAAATTTAGGGCCTCAATCGAGAAAATTGGTGAAAGAGATAGTTGTTCGGTAAAATCTATTGATATTGTTGTCAGGATCTTAGATGGCACCTCCTACCTAACTTAGTCACACCTAACCTAGTCACAGTAACACAAAATTAAGCTTTGAAGTTCCACTTTAATGATCCCACTAAGGTTTTACCACAATCTTAAGGGACCTTGCTAAAATAAGTCTGTTGATGATTACTGGTGACCTTATGGTGTAATAATACTTATACATACCATAGAGTACATAACTCCATATCAATATCTAACCTTGTGTATCTATGTGGATGATATTTTGGTTATGGATGACATAGTACCTTGGTGGAAATACATTTGCATCCATATGACCATGGTGATAATATTTAACAAAATCCTCATGTCTATTCATAATTTCATTTGTAATTAGTTGGGACCCAACATGCACACTTTTACCCAAGATATAAGATTATGTAATCCTTTCTTGGATGACTTCATTGTCAACATTGAAGGAAACATTTATACCTTGAGCGACGAATAGGGTGCATGTCTGGCTTATGCAGATCCACTAGAATGAACAAAAGACCACCCTCCTAATACTTCTTGAACTTCCTGCACAGAAGGAGACACCACCAGCCCCGACTGAACCTCTTTGTCACACTCTTATTCATTCATTTCCATGCATTTGAAACTAGCGCTCCTTTGTGTTTCCCTAGCAATTGGACCCAACACTCACTAGCATGTGTTGGTGCCACACCTTGGTGCCTGGAACATCTTAGCATGCCTTAGCACTTGGCATGTCTTGCCATGCCTATAATTACTTGGAACTTTCTATCATGTGTTAGTACTTCATGGAATTCCTTGGAACACCTTGGCACTCCCTAGCTATCATGCCCTCATATATAGCCTTACTTTTTTTGCGACTTGGGAACCCAACCAAGTCTATCTTTGTCCAGACCTTATCATAGCTATACGCTCGCCTCTTAAAACTCCTATTCTTAACTTCTCCTAACACACTTCATCCTTGGGACACCTTGAATTCACTAACGCTCCTTAGCACATACTCTGATTTGTTCATTTCCATGCATTTTGACCTAGTTATCCCGTGTGATGCCCTGACACTCCCTAACACTCCTCATCATGTATTGACATTTTTTGACATATTTTAGCACACCTTTTCATTCCTTTTAATGCCCTGACACTCCTTAGGTATCATACCCTCACAACTACCCTTACTTTTTTTTAGACTTGGGAACCCAACCAAGTCCTGTGTCGACTACAACAACTTGACCAAGTTATAGTTACTACAACTAGACTATGCCTTGTTCACCTAAGAAATGCATATAACTCATGTTAGGCTACTCATTTCCAATCTCAAATCATCCCACTTAACAAGTTAGGAAGTTAAGGCTCACGTCCAACCATGGCCATGAAACAACTAAGCAACATAGTTTACATCTTGACATGCCATAACACCTGGCTCGTCTAAGAATCTCTTGGCTTTAAGTGCCACGTGTTAGCATCCCATGGATTCTTTGGCATTCTTTGGCACTCCCTAGCACACCCTATCACTCCCTGACATGCCTTAGCACTACTTGGCATATAACCTTATCACTCCCTCCTTAGCACACTTGGAACTTGCTGACACTCCCTAGCACACACTCTTATTTGTTCATTTCCATGCATTTTTTACTAGTTCTCCCTTATGTTTTTGTGGCACTCCCTAACACTCCCTAGCATACATTGACACACTCTCGCACCCGGGACATCTTGGCATGTCACCTTGGCACTCTAGCATTCCTTGGCACTACCTAGCATACCTTAGCACTCCCTCCTTAGCACACCTAGAACTCGTTGACACTCCCTGTCACACACTCTTATTCATTCATTTCCATCCATTTTAAACTAGCACTCCCTTGTGTTTCCCTGATACTCCATAACACTCCCTCGCATTCGTTTACAAACCCTAGCACCTAATATATCTTTGCATGTTTCCCCAACCTTTAGCATGCCTTAACACTGCCTAACATACCTTGTCACTCCCTCGTTAGCTCACTTGTAACTCAAACGACAATTTCTGTCACAAACTCTTATTTGTTCATTTACCTGCGTTAATTTGAACTAGTGCTCTATTTTGTTTCCTTGGCACTCCCTAACACTTCCTAGCACATGTTGGCACACCTTGGCACCTGGCACATCTTGGGCATATGGCACCCTGTCACTCTAACATGACTTAACATTGCCTAGCATACCATGTCACTACCTGCTTAGCACACCTAGCACTCGTTAACACTCCTTGTCACACACCCTTATTCATTCATTTCCATGCATTTTGACCTAGTTCTCCCTTTTGTTTCCCTGCCATTCCCTAACACTTCCTAGCACATGTTGGCACACACTGGCACATGTCACACCTTGGATGCATGTCACCCTGACACTCTAACATGATTTAGCTCTTCCTAGCATACCATGTCACTCTGCCCTTAGCAAACCTAGAACTTGCTAACACTCCATGTCACACACTCTTATTCATTCATTTCCATCCATTTGATCTAGTGCTCTATTGTGTTTCCCTGGTACTCCCTAACAATCCTTAGCACACATTGGCACACCTTGGCACTTAACACATCTTGGTATGCTTACCTAGCATTCTAGCATGCCTTAGCACTACCTATCATACCTTGTCATTCCCTCCTCAGCACACCTAGAACATTGGGCATATGCTCCTTGCACTATGAGGACATGGGATTTAGTTAAATCTCCTTGCTCTATGTAATCTTAATACTACGTACATATATTAAGATGTAAAGTAAAGTGAGTTGTTTGGTAGATGTAAGGACCCATTCATATGTCCTCAAACTATGACAAAATTTCTACAATTTCACAACATATAAAAAAAAGAGTTTATTTAACAAAGCAATAAATTTGACACAACATATTAAAAGATTATTAAAAACCTACTTATGGGTGACTTATATAACTTAGCCAAACAACAAGAAAAATACCTAGTTATGGTGCCTCGGTTGTGGTGCTTCTTCAGGTACCACCTGACTGAATATGCCATCCTACCAACTAGGAAAGCCTATTCGACTTCACAGCCTAGGAAACATACACAAGTTACCTAGCCCTCTACGACCAAGTCGAAACCACAACCATAGTGTGTCTGAGTTTCCCATGGCAACACCCCTCTAGTGTCTAACACCAAAATCCACCATTATTTGTGATAACCCAAAACCTCTCCAACCCACAAGCTCCCCAAAGACAAAAATCCTCTCCCTAGCCCTCAAAAGAATCTCTTCGACAAAAGAAAACCCTCCTACTTATCTCCCCCCTCATGAATGTTACCAACCCCATCATTAATGTTACCAACCCTCTCATTCTGTTGATGTCCCTTATCATCCCCCAACCTATTCCCCTACCCATAAATTAATTTGAAGAAGTCAAACTTGTCAAGTCATAAAGAATGATAAAAAAATAAAACAATTTCCATAACAATATTAATAAAATAATAATATTTACTTAAGGGTCAATCAAATCAAATGGTTTTGTGATAATCCTAAATAATCTAGTATTAAATTAATCATAATAATTATAAATCATGAATTATTTATTAATAAGGATTAATGGTTAATCATTTACTTAACAATTAAACAAACTTAGCTATTAATAAAGTTTAAGACTAATTCAAGCTCAACTATTAATCGATCTCAAGACCAATAATAGAATACTAATGTATCATGCAAGGTGTGGGTGTGTAGTTAGAATGCACATACCTTATATGTATACTACCCATCCCAGATCCATTTTAAATCCAGATCTACTAAGCAACGAGAGATATTAAGTTTGTTAATATGGATCTAAGCTAGTACTCTTGCATTCCACAATGTATTTCCTCAAGCCTTTAAATATGCTTCATCATAGAAAATACCATAGACAAATACAATGGACCATGCAATACCATCGGTTTGTAAACCAACATGAGAAAACCCATCAAATTACCAACCTAAACATTTAATTTTATTTTTCTTTAATGTAATGTTATGTTGATGAGTCAACATAACATTACATTACATTTTACAACATTGCTGCCATATTAAACTATAGAATACCTCTTGGCATAATAATACTTATAAAAATTAATCATATAAATCAATCACTTAACAAGTAAATTAGTAACCTAACTTAAAATAATAAACATTAGAGAAAATATAAAAACATTGAAAAAATTAACTTAAAAATCCGTTAAAACTCTAAAATGGCAAATTCTTAACAGTAACCCTAACTATGTTGTTAATATAAAACCACAAAAGTCAAGCTTAACAAGTTAAATATAGTTGCAGCTTGCAATATTTGATCCTAAAATTACTAATGATGGTTTGGGACCATGCCATGATGAACCCTTGTTGAATGCTAGCCTTATCCAAGCAATGATTGAATTTATAATCATTGCTATACATTGTTTTGCTTTGTGTGCATTAATGTCAAATCATTATGGCTTCTATGATTATGTGCCATGTGGTTTGTGAGGCATTGTGGCCTTGATGTATGCCCAAGAAATTATTCTAACTTTATGATTATGGAAAAATATAATAGTATTATGGACAAAATTGATAAGTTATAGAGCTTTACCAATCTCCTTTTTCACTTAGGGTGGCTAACAAATGACTCACTTTGAAAGATCTATGATTGTCTTAAAAATGTTGAGGTGATTGGTATAAAAAATTGTAAAAGAAAACAAATTCATATCTTTCAAATAAATATATTAACATAAATTTACTTCTACAATTTTTTAAAGTATAACAAATATTTCTTCTATTTCTGTGAATTTAATTATATACCATAAAGGTCTATGTAGGTGGGTATATTTTCACGCCCCAATTTTAGCCATTCTTCTGTGGACACGTGTTCCATACTCGATGAGCTACACAATGGTCTTTATGAGTCAATATTGTGAGGTTGAAGCAAGACCCTATTTTCATTTCTGCTTGGGCATTATCATATCATTCATTGATAAGGGTAGCAATTCTATTTCTTCATCGTTATTTGCTTTGTGTGTGACAGAAGTTGGGGGAAGTTGGGGGAGTTTTGTTTGTTTCAATAGCTTCATGGGTAAAAGGGACATTAAGGTCACACTCTCATCCATCTCATACATCTTGGAGATTAGTGGTAAGATAATATTCTTTCCAATTTTTTTACATCATTTTGAAACCATACAGAGTTTTGAGTTTGCGAAGTAATGGTTTTTTGGTTTGTTGTATCAATGGAAAATACTATACTGGTTCTGTTTGTCTACAATGCTCGGAGTTTAATAAGTTTTGGAGCGAAAATGGAGTCATTTTGATGGGGTTTTAATTTTTTGTTCCTGTTGTTTTTGAGGGAAAATATTTTGGGTTTTGGGTGCCTCAAATATAAAAGAAAATGTTAATATCTGGATATATGGTTTGTGGAAAAGACAATTTTTCCCATTTGCAAAAATTGTAGGATTGGAGTCCCTAGGATTTTCTTCGATTTCTTCGAAAGGTATGTTTGTTGTCCGCTCTTCTCTCTTAAGATAACAAGGAATTTGTATTGAATGAAGCTCTGGACAATTTACTTAATTGAGTTTCTTTATGGGAGGTGTTGTGCTGTTAATTAAACAAAGTTAGTCTTGCAACAGTTTTTAGAAGTTAGGGTTGGAGACTAAGGAGTAACTAGGAGGAATATGAAGGTAATTAAAATTTCAGAAATTTAAATATGATATATGATGTGATGGTTGGACATTCTAATGTAGGTTTTATAAGTTTAATTAAATTTGTTCTGCAAAATGTGAGGGGTTTTAGACTTAACAGTTTGGTAGCATTAAGTGGGTATTTGAAAGTAAGAAGTAATTAATAGGGGGTTTTTGAAAACAATGAAAATATCAAAAATACTAATACAAAGTTATGGATAGTCTACTGCATTGAAATTCTTTGCACAAGATTTTATTATGCTAGTAAGACTAATTCTATAGAATGTGAGGGTTTTAATAATCCATGGTTAGAAATTTTTTAGATGGGTATGGGACAATAATAAGTTATTGAGGGGGATCTTTAGATTGTTGAAATATGAATTTGAAACATTCTGGGTTTGTGGTCCCAGCTAGTAAATCATCAGGAAATCAAATTTTGAGAACTATGTTCTAAGGATAGAACCGTAACAGTGTATTCGATTTTTAAATTCACGAGTTCTTCTAGAAATTGATGCAAAGGTCGTTGTTTTCTTATGCTTGGAGTAAGGAAAACTGAACTAAGAGTGATTTACCAAAACACAATTTTCACATTCTTTTGTATTTTAAGGAATTAGAGGAGTAAGGGTTTTTGTGTTTCGTAGCATTGAATGAATATGGTTGCTTGGGCTGATGGATTTTTGTGTTTTTATTTCTTAATGTTGGATTTGGATTTTGGTAGAAAAAAGTGGGTTTAAGTGGGAGTCAGACCAGTTGGAGCTGCTGCTACTCTGTGTGTGTTTATTGTGGTATATTCCTCTACCGACTCCCTTAGGTAAGTGTTGGATTATAAGGTGCATTGTTTGCACAAATGTTAAAAATGAGCAGTTGATATGCCATGTTTCATTAGTCTTTCAATAATTAAGAAAGATGTATTGACCTTTCAATAAATTTGAAGTGCTTGGTTCTAATGGTTAAAGAAATCCAGTGATTTGTTTAAGTGTTAAGCATCTTATATGAAATTCAGGGCTGTCGATCCTAGAATTTGAAGTCTATTTTAGGTACACAACATTGCCTACCATAGGAATTTGCAGTAAGTCAAATATTTTGAGATCAAAATGGAAAAATTTGCAAGGGACAATGTATAATATGAATAGTTTTAAGAAAGTCTTTCCATGTGGTAGGCATTGCTTTGTCTAGGAATTTCAATTTACAATAATGTGGTCTCTCGATGTTGAGATATAGGGGTCTTAGAATGGACCAGTTTATGTTGTACATGTGATGCATGTTTCTCTTGGATTGTTAAAGTAGGTTGTGGGGTTTTTCTGGATTTAAAAGAAATAGGAGTCGGAATTGAGAGGAGAAAGAGGTAGTTCACAAGGGCTTTGTGGAAATATCATGTGAGAAAATGGAGCAGCAAGCCCCAAGACAACAACAGCTAGTTAGGGGGTTTTTAGTGGTTCACCTCAGATGCCCTATGGTATAGTTCCTTATCAAACAAGTCAGTTGGTATCAAATTTTTCTCCAATCTCTGTTGTTGGAACTATTCAGTCTCCTAGCCTGGACAAACTACTATATATTGAGCCTATTCCTCTCCTCCAAGGCAATTCACATCCCTTATCTGAGGCAAGATAACTTGCTAACCTGAGGCAAGATAGCTTGATGATATGAGGCAGATATCTCACATATTCTAAGGCATACTATCTAGCTAATAGTGTGGATATGAGGCACACTATCCCTGTGAAACATACAAAGCTTATATCTGTGAATAGTGCGAGCTTTGAGGTTGAGGAAAAGGCTGAAGTTTGACCCTCTTGGTGACCTATGACATAAAGAATTGAAGGGATATTTGTATTGGATATTGGAGGGATAGCTTAACAATTGTGGGAGGTTATCTTGCCGGTCAGTATTTTTATATATAATCTTCTCAAAGATATGATATTTTTGATGTACAAATTGGATTGAATTCGACATTCTTTGATAATGAAAGGTTGTTGGGTTTTTCCCCTTAGAGTCGGGTTTTCCCAGGGTAATTTTTGGTGTCTCTTGTTCATTGTCTTACTTTGATTTTTACTGTTCTGTTGATCTTAATAATGGTTTATTTTTTCATGTATAACTGCTTAATGATTGTCAACTTGTATCACTGGAAGCTGTTATCTGTTCAAAAATTTCTCTAGTCTTATATAATACTAGAAAAATCAACACTTCTTTCAACCTCAGGTGTTAGGAGTAGGTAGATAGGCTCCTCAATAGTTGCAGAAGACTCTGACAAGGAACTGATGCCTAGTTTACCCATATCACCCTTGGCTATTAGACTTATGAGACCTCGAGATCATTGGCCCCATTTTTCAATCTCCCTTACACTCTCTCTCTCTCTCTCTCTCTCTCTTTACATGTTCTTCTCTTGTGTTGTCCACCTTTCGACAAACTCACTTAGTGTTTTATAATCTTTGCTTTTTTTGAATTCACACTTGAAACATGTTTAGAAATTTTCTTTGAATATTTTTTCCTTTCTATTAAAAGGCTACTATGGTTTTGAGAAATGCAATATTATTCTTACAATATGATCTTGATGGACAAAATGTCTGACATGAAAGATTTTTCTTCTGAAATATTTTAATAGAAATAGTTGCTTTTTGTTTGTTTGTTTATCATAAAGGGGCTCCTTTTTAACTATTAAAAGGCTTAAGCTGAATTGGACAGCGAGATCTGAGATGTATTCTTCAAAATTAAAAAATATAGTTCTGAAATGTATGGGTTATCCTTTATCGAAAGCGTACAAAAATTGTAGATGTAGAACTATACAGTTAAAAAACCTTGAATTCACTGAAACTCGAAAAAACAATATCAGAATAAGTGATTACAATTTTCAATTTTAAATCTTGTGTTAATTGACGCTGCAAAAAATAGAATCTTGTACAGATGCATTAAAGGCTATAGAATGCATCCTCGAAGGAAGGGTGTGAAATTTGGAAATGTCCATGACGTGCTTCAGTTGTTAGTTTTCACATCTCAACTAAGAAATTTCTATCCTATGAGCCAAGAATATATGTAGAATTAGTCCAATTTCCTTCCCATGGGCTGCGAGTGTTTGAAGAATTAACCTAATTTCTTCATCACTAAGCTGAGAGGCCAATTCTACAGCTAAGTATGATGTGTAAGGATGTCTAACTGTGATCAAAGTTGAAAATTTGCATGTCTGCGAAAATAAAAATTAAAAACATTTGCAATTGAAGAATTAAATCCCTCTCAACTCATCTTAGATCCATATTTAAAATTTATTTATGATATTTAAGTTCCAGTTGAATGCCTTGGTTATTCTTTAGCTGGAAAAAGTCATTCCATGCTTCACAACTTGTTCCTCTCGATGCAAGTGGACATGATCAATGATTTAGGGTGTCCCCCTGGGGAAGCCTTTTGCCACATTGAATAGATGGAAAATGAATAACAAAAATTGAACTGGAAATCCTTCATCAGCTGAGGTGAGGTGAGGACTAAAGGGGCGGGACTGAGTTGATGGAGGAGAGAGTGGAATTTGACCTCGGGGACTAGGAAAGGAATTGAGATGGGGCAATTGGATCTAGGCTAAGTACAAAGCCGAGGAAGGAAGAGGCCTAAACCAAACTAACAAAGAGGGGGGTCCTGAAGGCCAAAAAACCTGACCATCCCTTAGGGAGAAGGAAATATCAGAGTAAAACCCATATAGAGTGTACAACTTAACCATTTGAAATCCCACCTTGAATAATGATCAAGGCCATTATCTATTCTACTTCGGAGTGCTTGGTTGGAATTTGGATCAAATAATTTTTGAGGAGATAATATTTTTTTGGTTTTGTTGTTTGATTTTTTTTTTAAATGTATAATAAATTAAAAAATATGACTGAATAATCTCCAAAAACCTAAAACAGATAAACTACAACATTAAAAGGAGTTGTATAAATGCATCGATGGTATGATTCATTAACTTATGGTCCTCTGATTAAAGGCAAGCTTGGAATTTGATATTGTACATAATGTTTTCCCTTTTTAAATGTAAAGTTTTCAAATTTTAAAAGTGGCAAGTTTTGAGTGTCAGAAGTGACAGGTGAAAAAAAATTGAAATTGTAGATTTGAGGTATAAGTATTTAAGTTGTTATTAAAAAAGTTTAGTGAGTGCTTCAAACAGAGGTGAATTTAGATGATCTGTTGAGGTGAAATGCCTATTTCTTGTCAGGTATAAGTATTTAAGTTGTCTATAATAAATTTTATTGAGTGCTTTAGGCAGAGGTAAAGTTAGTAGATGAAAATATTTTTCATGGTAGTATGATTACTTCCTTTTTCATCTGTATGATGGGATTTTATTTTTTTCTATTTGATGTTTTATAAGGTTGTGCTCGAGGATAAAGAGTGGTCTTTTTTGTTGATTAAAAATTGTATTTCAGTGGTGAAACTGGTCAGGCAAAACAGAAACTACAAAAATTACAATGTAATACCTGGCAGCACAACAAGGTGACAGTGGAGTAGCTCATAAAACATTGCAGACAAATCTTATTCTAGAGTCATTTTGTAATGCAAAGACACTAAAAAATGACAACTCTAGTAGATTTGTAAGTTGTAATCCTTTTAATTCTCATATTTAAACAATTTCAGTACATGGGAGATAGAATTGTGATACTTGTGAGTTTGCCATTACAATTGTGTCCGACTGAATCTTCGTGATTCTGGGTAGACAAACATGTTTGTAGCGAAGTCATTGTGTTTCTAGACATGTAAATCCCAAATAAGGAATTGCAAAATTTTAAGGATATTGTGTGAAATTATATGCAGGGCAAATTGATTGACATGCATTTTGACGACATTAGCAAAATTTGTGGTGCACATATTCAAACATGTGAGAAAAGTTTAAGCTTATTTTTTAGTTTTGATTGTTTTGCATCTCTGTAATTGACTTCACCATTCCTTTTTGCACTATTTAATTTGAAATAGGTTTGTGTCAGATACTAGGATAATGAAGAGAGGTAATTTAGTGGGATTATAACCTATTGTGTGAACTGTGATTTAACATAATCCTTTTTTCTGCTCTATAGGTTTGCTCGAGAGGATGAGGAGCACATGATCCTATGATTTGAGTTTGGTCGAATTTATTTGATTTGATATTGTATGTTCTAGAAGCTACAATGCGATAAACTACCTATTTGTATTGTACAGTCAAGCGTAGCGCAACAGTTACAAGGCAAACGATCTTATCATATATTTTATCAGCTTTGTGCTGGGGCTTCTCCTACTCTTAGAGGTATATGAATAAAAGGCTATTTTTTTTATCCAGTTTTTCTTCTCATCAGTTTAGTTTAGCAATAAATTTGTTCCATATATAAACTGCCTTTTGTTTTCATAGCTTGTATTGTAATAGCTTTCTTAATTTTTGTTTTTCAGTGGATATTAGTCAAGTTGCATAATAACCTTACTCTACATGGCACTAAAGTAGGCGGAATGCATTCATTCGATATGATGGCATCATTTGTATACAGTAGCAAGTTGGCCATCAATAATTCATGAATTGCATCTACCAACCTTCAACATCCTCTATGAATTCTAAATATCTTCGCTACTTTGCAGAACTTTTCATTCTTATCTATGCTTTAATCTTCTCAAGACTCCATTGTGTTTCTGAAACCAACACTCTGTTTGCACCCTCTTGGCTTGATTTACTTACTAGACACTACTGCAATATGATGTATTTTCTTTCACATATGATTAGATTAACATTATGTTCATTGAAAGCAATTAGGAAAAAATATTAGTTGCTTAAGTGTTCATCTATTTCAGTGTCCAAGACTGGCTAAAATTAGTTCTAAAAGGTGCTCCTCACAAACATATCTACCATAGTTTTTGACTTAGATATTTAATTTTTAGATGTCCCTACTACTTTTGAGTTGTCCAATTAACAACGAGTTGGAGAAGCTATTGAAACTGATTATTTGCAGACTAAAATTGAATACTTAAAACATGACATAGGTTTCTTGTTTTGTTAATAGTAAATTCTTTTGAATGAGGTGGCATGCCTCAGTTTTCAAGTGACACAAAGTTCACATAGTCTTGGATTTTTTTGAATTCACACTTGAAACACGTTCAAAAATTTTCTTTGAAGATTTTTTCCTTTCTATTAAAAAGCTACTGTGGTTCTGAGCAATGCAATATTATTCTTACAATATGATCTTGATTGACAAAATATCTGACATGAAAGATTTTGCTTCTGAAATATTTTAACAGAAACAATTGCTTTTTGTTTGTTTGTTTATCATAGAGGGACTCTTTTTTAATTATTAAAGGGCCTAACCTGAATTGGACAGCCAGATCTTACATGTATTCTTCAAAATAAAAAATACAGTTCTGAAAAGTCTGGGTTATCCTTTGTCGAAAGTGTACAAAACATATAGATGTAGAACTATACAGTTAAAAAACCTTGAATTCACTAAACTCGAAAAAAAAATATCGGAATAAGGGATTACAATTTCAAATCCAGGTCTATGAGCTCTGGGTGCTAGTTTTCTTTGCTTGTGTTAAATGAGGCTGCAAAATAGAATCCTGTACAGATGCATTAAAAGCTAGAGAATACATCCTCGAAGGAAGGGTGTAAAATTTGAAAATTTCTATGACGTGCTTCAGTTGTTAGTTTTCACATCTCAGCTGAGCAATTTCTATCCCATGAGCCAAGAATGTATGTAGAATTAGTCCAATTTCCTTCCCGTAAGCTACCAATGTTTGAATAATTAACCTAATTTCCTGATCATTAAGATGAGAGGACCATTCTACAGCCCAGTATGATGTGTAAGGGGCTACATGATGTGTAAGGATGTCTATTTGTGATCAATGTTGAAATTTTGTATGTCTGCCAAAATAAAAATTAAAAACATTTGCAAGTGAAGAAATTAAATCCCTCTCAGCTCATCTTAGATCGATATTTAAAATTGATCTATGCTAAGTAAGTTTCAGCTGAATGTCTTGGTTATTCTTTAGCTGGAAAAAGTCATTCCATGCTACACAACTTTCTCCTCTCGGTGCAAGTAGACATGATCAACGATTCAGGGTGTCCCCCTGCGGAAGCCTTGTGCCACATTGAATAGATGGAAAATATAGAACAAAAATTGAACTAGAAATCCTTCATCAGCTGAGGTGAGGTAAGGACTAAAGGGTGGGATTGAGTTGATGGAGGAGCGAGTGGAAGTTGACTTTGATGGCTACGAAAGGAATTGAGACAGGGCAGCTAGAACTAGGCTAAGTAAAGAGTCGGGGAAGGAAGAGACCTACACTAGGCTAACAAAGAGGGGGGTCCTAAAGGCTAGAAAACCTGACCATCCCTTATGGAGAAGAAATATCATAGCAAAACCCATATAGATTGTACAACTTCACCATTTGAAATCCCACCTTCAATAATGATCGACGACATTATCTATTCTGCTTCAGAGTGCTTAATTGGAATTTGGGTCAAATAATTTTTGAGGGGATAATATTTTTTTGGTTTTGTTGTTTGATTTTTTTTAAATGTATAATAAATTTAAAAATATGACTGAATAGTCTCCAAAAACCTAAAACAGATAAACTACAACATTAAAAGGAGTTGTATAAGTGCATCGGTGGTATGATTCAGTAACTTCTGGTCCTTTGATTAAAGGCAAGCTTGGAATTTGATGTTGTACAAAATGTTTTCCCTTTTTAAACGTAAAGTTTTGAAATGTTAAAAGTGACTAGTTTTGAATGTCAGAAGTGACAAGTGAAAAAAAAATTGAAACTGTAGATTTGAAGTGTATAAGTATTTAAGTTGTTATTAAAAAATTTTAATGAGTGCTTCAAAAAGAGGTGAATTTAGATGATCTGTTGGGGTGCAATGCATATTTCTTGTCAGGTATAAGCATTTAGGTTGTCTATAATAAATTTTAGTGAGTCCTTTAAACAAAGGTGAAGTTAGCATACGGAAATATTTTTCATGGTAGTATGATTACTTCCTTTTTCATTTGTATGATGGGATTTTAATTTTTCTATTTGATGTTTTATAAGGTTGTTCTCGAGGATAAAATGTGTTTTTTTTATTGATTCAAAATTGTATTTCAGTGGTGAAAGTGGCACATGAAAAACATAAACTGCAAAAAATTGCAATGCAATACCTAGCAGCACAAAGAGTTGATAGTGGAGTAGGTGATAAAATATTGCAGACAAATCTTATTTTTGAGTCATTTTATAATGCAAAGACACTAAAAAATGACAACTCTAGTAGTTTTGTAAGTTGTAATCCTTTTAATTCTCATATTTAAACAATTTCAGTACATGGGAGATAAAATTGCGATACTAGTGAGTTTGCCATTGCAATCATGTCTGACTGAAGATTTGTGATTCTAGGTAGACAAACATGTTTGTAGTGAAGTCATTGTGTTTCTAGACATGTAAATCCCAGATAAGGAATTGCAAAATTTTAAGGATATTGTGTGAAATTATATGCAGAGCAAGTTGATTGACATGCATTTTGATGGCACCGGTAAAATTTGTGGTGCACATATTCAAACATGTGAGAAAAGTTGAAGCTTCTTTTTTAGTTTTGACTACTTTACATCTCTGTAACTGACTTCACCATTCCTTTTTGCACTATTTAATTTGAAATAGGTTTGTGTGAGATACTAGGATAATCAGGAGAGGTCATTTAGTGGGATTATACCCTAATGTGTGAACTATGATTTAACATAATCCTTTTTTCTTCTCTACAGGTTTGCTCGAGAAGGTGAGGAGCACATGACCATATTATTTGAGTTTGGTTGAATTTATTTGATTTGATATTGTATGTTCTAGAAGCTACAATGCGATAAACTACCTATTTGTATTGTACAGTCAAGAGTAGTGCAACGGTTACAAGATGAACAATCTTATCATATATTTTATCAGCTTTGTGCTGGATCTTCTCCTGCTTTTAGAGATATACAAATAAAAGTCTATTTTTTAATGCAATTTTGCTTCTTGTAAGTTTGTTTTAGCAATAACTTTGTTCCATATATAAGTTGTCGTTTCTTTTCATAGCTTGTATTGTAATAACTTTCTTAATTTTTCTTTTTCACTGGGTATTAGGCAAGTTGTATAGTAACCTCACTCTACATGGCACTAAAGTAGGTGACATGCATTCATTCAATATGATGGCATCATTTTTATACAGTAGCAAGTTGGCCATCAATAATTCATGAATTGCATCTACCAACCTTCAACATCCTCTATGAATCCTAAATATCTTCACTGCTTTGCACAACTTTTCATTCTTATCTATGCTTTACTCTTCTCAAGACTTCATTGTGTTTCTGAAGCCAACACTTTGTTTGCAGCATATTCGCTTGATTTACATACTAGACACTAGTGCAAGATGTTGTATTTTCTTTCACATATGATTAGATTGACATTATGTTGATTGAAAGTAATTAGGAAAAAATCTTAGTCGCTTAATTGTTCATCTAATTCAGTCTCCAAGCCGGCTAAAATTAGTTTTGAAAGGTGCTCCTCACAAACATATCTACCATAGTTTTTGACTTATATTTTTAATTTTTAGATGTCCCTACTACTTCTGATCTGTCCAATTAACATTCAGTTGGAGAAGCTGTTAAAACTAATTATCTACAAACTACAATTGAATACTCAAAACATGGCATAGGTTTCTTGTTTTGTTACTAGTAAATTTTATTGAATGAGGTGGCATGCCTCAATTTTCAAGTGACACAGAGTTCACATAATCTTGGATTTTGTTGAATTCAAACTTGAAACATGTTTAGAAATTTTCTTTGAAGATGTTTTCCTTTCTATTAAAAGGCTACTATGGTTTTGGGAAATGCAATATTATTCTTACAATATGATCTTGATTGACGAAATTTCTGACATGAAAGATTTTGCTTATGAAATATTTTAACAAAAACAATTGCTTTTTGTTTGTTTATTTATCATAGAGGGGCTCTTTTTTAATTATTAAAGGGCCTAAGCTGAATTGGATAGCTAGATTTTACATATATTCTTCAAAATAAAAAATACAATTCTGAAATCTCTGGGTTATGCTATGTTCAAAGCGCACAAAAATTTTAGATGTAGAACTATACAGTTAAAAAACCTTGAATTCACCAAACTTACAAAAAAATATATCGGAATACGTGATTACAATTTCAAATCCAAGTCTATGAGCTCTAGGTGCTGGTTTCCTTTTCTTTTGTTAGGTGAGGCTGCAAAATAGAATCTTGTACAGATGCATTAAAGGCCAGAGAATACATCCTCGAAGGAAGGGTGGGAAATTTGAAAATGTCCATGACGTGCTTCAGTTGTTAGTTTTTGACATCTCAACTGAGAAATTTCTATCCCATGAGCCAAGAATGCATGTAGAATTAGTCCAATTTCCTTCCCATAAACTGTGAGTGTTTGAAGAATTAACCTAATTTCCTTATCATTAAGCTGAGAAGCCCATTCTATAGCCTAGTATGACGTGTAAGGATGTCTATCTATGATCAAAGTTGAAATTTTTCATGCCTGCAAAAATAAAAATTAAAAACATTTGAAAGTGAAGAAATTAAATCCCTCTTAGCTCATCGTAGATCTATATTTAAAATTTACCTATGCTAGTTAAGTTCCATTTCAATGTTTTGGTTATTCATTAGCTGGAAAAAGTCATTCCATGTTGCACAAATTTCTCCTCTCAGTGCAAGTAGACATGTTCAATGATTTAGGGTGTCCCCCTAGGGAAGCCTTGTGCCACATTGAATAGATAGAAAAGGAAGAACACAAATTGAACTAGAAATCCTTCATCATCCGAGGTGAGGTGAGGACTAAAGGGGTAGGACTGAGTTGATGGAGGAGAGAGTGGAAGTTGACCTCAGGGGCTAAGAAAGGAATTGAGACGGGGCAACCGAAACTAGGCTAAGTACACAACTGAGGAAGGAAGAGGCCTATACCAGACTAACAAAGTGGGGGGTCATGAAGGCCAGAAAACCTGACCATCCCTTAGGGAGAAGGAAATATCAGAGTAAAACCCATATAGAGTGTACAATTTAACCATTTGAAATCCCACCTTGAGTAATGATCGAGGGCATTATCTATTCTTCTTCGGAGGGCTTGGTTGGAATTTGGGTCAAATAATTTTTGAGGAGATAATATTTTTTTGGTTTTGTTGTTTGATTTTTTTTAAATGTGTAATAAATTAAAAAAAATGACTGAATAATCTCCAAAAATCTAAAACACATAAACTACAACATTAAAAGGAATTGTATAAGTGCATTGGTGGTATGATTCAGTAACTTCTAGTCCTTTGGTTAAAGACAAGCTTGGAATTTGCTGTTGTAGAGAATGTTTTCCATTTTTAAACATAAAGTTTTAAAATGTTAAAAGTGACTAGTTTTGAATGTCAGAAGTGACAGGTGAAAAAAATTTGAAACTGTAGATTTGAGCTATAAGTATCTAAGTTGTTATTAAATAAATTTAATGAGTGCTTCAAACATAGGTGAAGTTAGATGATCTTTTGGGGTGAAATGCGTATTTCTTGTCACGTATAAGTATTTAAGTCGTCTATAATAAATTTTAATGAGTGCTTTAAATAGAGGTGAAGTTATACGATCTGTTAAGGTGCAATGCCTATTTCTTGTCACCAGTCCTTGGTGGATTGATGAAGTTAGATGGTCTATTTCGGTGCAATGCCTATTTCTTGTCACCATTCCTTGGTGGATTGATTGGAAATGAGATTCCTTGGAATTTGATGTTTTACAAGATTCTTAAATGGATACCAGAGAAGTGGTAAGTTATTTCAATGAAAAGCCTTAACTTCATCTGTCACTGTTTGATATGTTTACATTTGTATAGGTTTTTCTAGTATAAATATTATATTTTATGCTTAGTTCAAGGAGTTTTCTTCCAATATGTCTAATAATAATATGTTTTTTCTACAGTTGTCAAGCTCAACACTTCTATATGAAGTGGAAGTAATAGGTATAGAGCTCATTAAAGTTTATTTTTGGAATTAAGTCTTTCCTTGATTTTGCTGAGAAGTCATAGAACACATATATTCTTCTAAGCACTTTTTATGCTTGTACAAGTCACCTCCCATATGTCTTTCCATATGTACCTTGTACCTTGTTACCTCCCAATTTACATTGTTACCTCCAAACTTGCAAGTAAATTATTACCTTCCATATTAAGAATTATCAACCATTGAGACAGAAATCAATGTTTCACTTGCCAAAGGTCCCAATGTTCGATCAAAAGTAGTACCCATAGCAGAAAATCATGTCTTAGATCTTCTTGGTTATTTGATAGGTTTAGGCAATGCACTTGTCCCTAGAGATTAGTGAGCAGTAGGCTTTGGGTGGGTATTAGATAGTCAATTCAATTTCATTTTGTAAAGAACAAATTGAAAAAATTGGCTTTATTGTTGTTAGATGTGAATTGTATTTACTAAGAGTCACCTTGATTAAAGCAACTTATGATATTTGGTTAATGCTTTGTGTAGGCCTTCATTGCCTATCTTACTTGCATCATCAGTATGTCAAGGCCTTGAGATCAATGGGAAACTTATATGGCACGGTGGTCAAATTTTTTACAGCTTGAAGTTTTAGAATAACTCTTTTGGTCTTGCAGCTGTTGGAACCCTACAGGCACAGTTCATAAAATGTGAAAATAGTTGACATATTAGTTCTATTTATTGTAAATATTTATAGTTTAATAGGATGTAGATGCACATCTATTTTTATTCCTTTTTCTAATTTTTGTTCCTGGTAAATTAGGTGCCACCATTGCAGCCTGGGAGCTCAGCACACACACTCCTGCCAATGGTATTGTTTCAAAACATATCTCCTCAACTGGCAAATGCTCTTTTGTAGGTGAAAGTAAAAAATAATCAACAACTTGTTTTGTATTTTAATGATAATATTCCATTTGAATTTTTCTTCACTGAGGATGGTAGGATGGAGTGTGCAACATTTTTGGAGGTAATAATGAATGCTAGGATCTAACTTTTAAGCCTTGGAAGTTTTCTTCATTGAGGATGACATGATGGAGCATGCAACATTACTGGAGGTAATAATAAATGCTAGGACCATTTGCTCTCCGCACTCTGTTTGTTCCTTTGACTTTGTTGTATTTTTAGGACTTTTGGGTCAGAAGGATTGGGTAGGATGGACATGTCCAAGAGATAAAAAGGGGAAGAGGAAGAGCACATAGACAGCGAGCTTGTTCTCTCCATTGAAAAGCTGCTAGAAATCAAGGATGAACTTGAGAGGGTAGGTTCTCATGCACTTTGAAAATTCCTTTTTGGGGTTATTTTATTATATTTATTTATTTTTAAATTGGCTTTTTTCTTATCTTTTTTGAAAACCTTTTTCCCATTCCTTTCTCTATGTATTATTTATTTATTTATTTATTGGTGCATCTGTGGATTGATTGAATTTTTTCTTGTCCGTGGGTTGCTTGAGAATGATTTGTTATAGCCCTTAAGAGTGGGTTTGAGGGAAAGAGCGATTCTTTTTAGTAAACCCACATTTCATCTTCATAATCTTTTAGTCTTTTAGATATGGACATTTTGATTAGTTTACATATGTTGTTTTTCTAATAGTGTCGGGGAAATTATTTCAAGGAAATATTGAAACTAGAACATCCTCAAATTAGTTATTTCAGTTTTTTTCCATATCCATTTATTGTTTGGGCATGAGTTGGTAAAGCTCAGGGTTCAACAAATGTAATATTTTGTGCGATAGTTCTTGATCAGTTATAGTTTGCCTGTTTGCGATTAAGTTCATAATGACTTGGTGACCTGAGGCTCTCTCAATGTAGTATGTTGCACTCCTAAATCCATTTTGGTCTTAATTACAGTTTGCACATTTATGATAAGGTCATAGTGGCCTAGTCACCAAGGGTACCCTCGACCTAGTCATTGCCCCCAAAGGATCTAACAAGGTTGCTGGACTTAATGGCAAAATCTCGCAATTCTATTCGGCATGTGCCCTTAGGGAAGGGTAAACTTGCCTTACCTATAAGGTTGTTGACAGTTGGCTTAGTCTTACATTCATTCTTTTATTAGTTGCTAGAAATATTTCTTGGAGAAATTAGTGGATATAGTTTAAGTTAGATTCCAGATGACAAGCAGAGTATTCCTAAATTAAGTATTTGTAATTTCATAGTTTCATTCACATGGAGGAAGAACCAGATTCATTGTATCACTTTTGTTTTCCCTTTCTCCACATACAAAGTGATGTTTTAGCTTTGGATTTACTTTTTCCTTTGACTTTTGCTCTTTAAGATTGAATCTAAAGTTTCCAGTATCTAGCAAAGCCTTTTTCTCTTCTATCATAAGATGCATGTGTGTGTAAACCTATGTAGTTGATGAAATAAGTTTGGAGTGGATTGAAATAGTGTGATTGTATTGTGGTGGTGGTGATGAATCATGTTTTTCAATTGAGCATAACATGTCTATATGATATAATGAAGAAAAATGGAAAACAAAGTGAAATTTTCATAAGGTGCATTGAGCTGCTCTCTTTTTTCTATTCATATCCAGTTGTGTTGAATGTTAGAAATTGATTTCAACTGCAAAACGTTTTTTCTTTCATGAGACTGCAGAAATCGGTCTCCAAATGAATTGAAAATTTCCTCGTGCACTTTGGTTTGTTATATCACTAGTCTTACATGGGATGTTTGTATTCAGGTCATTCAGGTCATTATTATTTTTAGTTATTATATGATGACCAACTGTGTGGGGCCTTCTACATGGGTAAATTACACTTGGGTATTATGGACAATTGAGTCCTCAATTATTTTTTGTGCTTTTCCTTTCACTATAGGTCTTTAACATTCATTACTATTTGATACGTTGGGCATTTGCTTCTGGTATGGTTGATGGGTGATGGCACTAAGTTTCTAATATATTTATTTTACTGAGATATATGTGTTTGATAGGCTGGGAAATGTCTGCGCTGATCCAAGAGGTATTTTAAGGTGAATGGTATATAATTTTGTAAATTTGGCTTGACAAAGTAAGTGCTTCTGATGGATTGTAGAATCTTTAAAGATATGTGAAGGGAAGATCATATTTAATTTCCAATTGATTTTTTTTGAAAGAAAATGCAAGTGTCTGTTTAAAAGTTTGAAAATAAAAAATTCATAGCAAAGTGCTGCACTGTGAATGGCTTATTGTCTCCATATAGTTTATAAAGAGGAAAATAAGGCAACTTGCTTGCCATTTTTCACTCAGCCTCTGTTGAAATATGAATTTTTTTGTTTGAAATTCATCGTGTAGCTGCAATTTTTTTGTTTGTTTTAAATCAATGGTTGTAAATGTAATTTTAAAGATTTCCATAACTCTGCACGTAATTTTTTAAAGTGTGCTAGCTCAATGGGAAAGTGCCTGCTTTACAAGGAAGAGGTTGGTGGTTCGATTCCACTGTGTGCTAACATGAATTAATCAATGATTTTGTATTTCATCTTTAATTATTTTTTTTAATATCTATTTATTTCAATGGTGAGATATTTATGGATCTTATATTGTCTATAAAGAGACAAAAGTGATCTTTAAATAAAAAATTTATCGTCTCTAGAGAGACAATAGCTAGTGTTAAAGACATATTGTCTCTAATCCGAGTGTTGTCTTTAGAGAGACAAAAATGAAATTGTCTCCTAAGAGACAATAATGGTTGTGTTATATATTATCTATATAGAGACAATATTTTTTAAGACAATAATCTTTAAGACACTATTTTTTAAGACAGTAATCTTTAAGACAATAATTTTTGAGACACCTGCTTAAAGACAATATTTAAGACAATACACCATTTTTTTTTTAAGTTAAGACAATTTGCCCCAAAATTGTCTCAAATATTGTCTTAAAACCCTCCTTTATGTAGTAATGTGTGTTAGTAAAATAAATATCTTCTACTAGATGCTACCCAATGGTACAATGTCAATGTCAATAATGTTTTAGGTGCATTCTCCATCCAAATAAGGCTGAATCATCACATCACCTCTTTCTAGAATGTGTTTACATAAAACAAGTTTAAATGTATGTGGTCAATATGATAGTGCATAAATTTAGAGAGGTAGATTCATGGTAGAGCCTACTTAATAAGGTTTATGGAATGTTTTCTATAAAACAAGTTTGAAGGTACGTGGTTAGTGGGATTGAGTATGGATTCAGAAAGTTAGGATAGTGTAAGAGCATCTTTAATATTTGGAGTATTGTAGGTAGGAATTGATTGAAAAATAATATATTATAAGATTTGGTTACTTTTTAATAAAGTTAATTTTTAATTAAGAGTTAACCATAGTAGAGATGGAATAGATTGAGTTTAAGGCACATTTAATTAAGCATTTTAGTTTCAAAAGATTATATTTTGAATGAAATGAAGGGTTTCGATATAATCAATTTAATGTATTTCTATTTTTCAAGATTGAAAACATGAAAATAAAATCTTACATCACGTTGTTAATTTTTTAGGAGGTTACAAGATTTTTTGCAAATGAAAAATCTAAGAACACTTTTTAATCTTTTTCTATGATGATGCCTCTAAAAGTAAAATTAATTTTGTGAACTATGTTGAAGTTCATGCACTTTTATAGGGACTACATTTGAAAAACATTCATTAGGTGTATAATGGGTAATTCTTAACCATTGAGGAAGATTTATCTATAACACTACTTGGACTATTTGTATTTCTTCTGTGAATTATGTTGAAGTCCATGCACTTTTACAGGGACTAAATTTTAACAAAATTCATCACCAAGGGTAGGCTATTTGAATAAGTCATCAGTCACATGATTTTTAAAAGTTAGTTATGTGACAATCAAAACCAATTGTGAAATTTTATGGCATCTTGTGAGAAAATAGCAAAAAAGGTATAGATAATTACCATTAGCTAGAAAGAGTACCAACAACTATTTAAGAGGGAACATGTATTATTGCATAATCTGTGGCACAAAATATGAAAAGAGAACCCTCCTCTTATAAAACATGATTGAAACCGTCCCTCTAGGTTAATGCATATATAGTTTGTGTTTGGGACAAGCATTGCAGAATATGGTCTTATGCTTCATTTTCCTTAGGTATTAGTGTTGTCTATTCTTGTTAGTTCTTATTAATTCTAGATTTATTTCTCCTCAATATTGCTCATGACGTTATTTGACCATCGCCTTAGATGAACTATGTTGATTCTCTCTTGGATTTCATGGTTTGATGTTTTTAAAGTCTTTTTGTGATTCCCTAATTTGAATATTCTAGAATTTTTCTTTGAGTATCGCTTCATATCATTTGGTATATTTGTGCTAAGTTTCATGTCTATTTCGTGTGTTAGTTAGCTCTTTTTTCCCTATTGCTAGCACGAGGGGATACCTTTTTTTTTACTCTATGTGTTTTGGGTCATCAACACCAGATTTCTGATAAATGTTGCTATCTCCATGTTCTAAGTTATAATGGAAATACTCTCGTAAAAAAAATGAAATATTAATGCTTTGGAGTCTTAACAGAGAAAATTATGTGATCCTATTGTTTAATTGTCATCATGGAGAACCAAAGCTAAATTGTTTATGCAAGCTCAAACTTTGAAAGACATGTCATAGATAATCAAGTCCATCAATGTTTCGTGCATGAGGAACCAAAGAAGACCACCCTTAGGAAGGAGGTGATGGTAGATGACCCTACTAATTAAATTGGTAAATTAATAAATAGATATGTTTCTTAAAATTATGACGCTTCCATGTCTTTTTGTAGAATATATAAAACTAGAGATAATTAAAACTTGATATATAATTATATGCTAGAACACTATATTCTTTCAATTTGTGAAGTATTACTTAGGATGAACTTTTGATTTATTTATATGGTTAATTTTACTTCAACTTTTAACCTTTAATTAATAAAAACCTTATAATTATGATTTAAAATATTATTTTCATATAATCTTAATGACATTAAAACATACTTAAACAAACAATATATTAATTCGAACCTAATAATAATGGAATCTCTAAAATACACTATCAATACATTAATAAAAATCATACCATACAAAATTAAAAAATAATTATATTAATTATCCTCGTTAAAAAGTTTAGTACAATAGATCTTAATTATCTTTTAAATTAAAGTATAAGATATAAAGCTCTCGTAAATCAAAACTCTTAAGATTCAAAACATTGACTATAATGACATTATGGTATTTCTAAAACCATTAAGAAAGTTTCATATGTATGGAGAAGATTTACAACATCATTATTTTTTAATTAATTTAGACACTCTTATATATATACACAATATGTGCAATTTTGTTAACTATAATGTGGTTAGTCAAAAGTCGCAGTTTTCTATGCCAAGCCGTTTCACAAGTCGCCCTCAGGATGGGCTATATAAACGTCAATGAAGAGTGTCGACATATAACAAAGACGTTCATAGTTATATGCACAGACAACTGTTGGCCATGGCTACTGCATCAGAGAAGTATAATGATACCATTGTTACATTACAGAGTTCAGATGGCCTACTGTTCCAGGTGGACAAGGCTGCGGCATTGAAGTCGAATGTCCTCAAGATGGCGATTGAGGGTGGCAAGACTGACACACCCATTCGTTTGCCAAACGTTTCAAGCCACACCTTAAAAATGGTCATAGATTATTGCCAATACCATCAGGTAAATGAATCTCCTGGTGCAGCAGTAATAGATACTGTCAAAAGTTGGGATGCGGAGTTTATAAAGGCTCTTGTGGATGATGTTCCCAAACTTTTGGAGCTTACAATGGCCTCCGACTACCTTGAGATCTTCACCTTACTCGATTTGACCTCTCAAACTATCGCTGACACCTTTACCGGCAAATCCCCTGAAGAGATTCGCCGGAAATTCAACATTCAGAACGACTTTTCTCCCGAGGCGGAGGCGGCCATAATACGTGAACATCAATTTCATTAACAAGTTAAGTCTCACAAGTAAAACCAGTTGAGGAGTTTATCCAATTTTTCATATTTTTTTAATATTAACCTAATGATCTTATTTATAATATATATTTTTCTAATTCTAAGCTTGTAATAAATCCAGTTTAACTTCTCCTGAATGTGCCTCTTCCTTTTCATCAAGCTATTCAATTTATCATGTGTCTTCCCCGAGTTGTGCTCAAGGTTGTTCATAAAACTTCTAACGACATTATAATCATTATTATAATAATCATTATAATTATAAGTTACTATATAGTGAAATTAATTTGACTCAAAACAATGTTGATATCATTTGGTGGAAGAGGAAGAACAATCATGACAAATGGATGAGAGGGGATCATTTTGTCGACCTTATTCTAGTTGTGATGTTCTTACAATCTCCCCTCCCCCTATGTTCTTGTCTTTCCCCCACACCTCTTCGCACCTGTTTATTTTGGTGAGGCATTTTCACTTGGGTCACTACGACACTAATGGTTGTGCTACTCCAAATAACACACCTGCAATATAACTCAATTTCTCACTACTAACCATTGTTGAAAGCAACCCATAGGTCCCTTTCTAAGGTTGGGTGAGTGATCAAAAGATGACATGAGAACAATGTAATGTCAGTGTGATTCATGTCAAATTAATGATTGCTCACACTAATTGCTAACTCCACCACTGACATAATTAATCCAAAGAAATATTGCAAACACGTGACCTCCAAATAAGTGCTTAGGGGTACTAACATAACACAAATTTGACTCTAGAGAAATCACAAATTATTTAGCATGCATATAAATACAATTTTTCATAAATATATGTAATGCAAGAAACACAAGAAGTTTTCCCAAGGTTGCTTGCATCACATTAATAGTCATTACAAGGTCATTCCCCTTGGAATGTTCCTATTGCTACTTGTTAATTTTTGGTATGTTCTATGCTAGAGCAATTTATTTAATTTCTTTTCCATTTAGCAATCACATCAGCATAAAGTAAACTGCAGATAGAACATGAATATAAATCGCAGTAGAACATGAATATAAATCACAGAAGACAAGCCAAGGCAAGAGTACACAAGATGTGGCGCTAGCCAGGGACAAACCCCACAATGTGTGGGGAAACCCTTGATCAATTCTTCTTTTATGTTCTTCAAAGTTTAGCAGAGAAAGAGAGAGAGAGAGAGAGAGAGAGAAATAGTGCATTTACAAAAGAAGTCAACACTTTGAATTATCAAGATCTAGCATAGATCATTTCGTATAATGATGAGATCAGTTGAAGACATTCTTCTTCAACTGATTCTCCAAGGTGGCTCCTTCACCTATCATCGTGTTGCATCTCGTCCATTTCCTGCACCTTATCATGTAGCACCATCATACTGCATCATGCATCATCATGCTGCTAATGATCTCATACATCATGCTACCCATACATCATGCTGCCCATACATCATGTTGTCCATAATCTGCATCATGTTGACCATGATGTGACATCTTCCATCATCATGTAGCCCTGTGTTGTACTTCATCACAGATATCTTCAGTACTATGGTTATCATCATTGCTGCACCATGACAATCCCTTAAAATTATCCGAGAGGTGATCTCTACATTGAGATCATGATTTCACAAGAACTAGATCATGACTTTGTCACTGATCATCACAGCTTCTCATTGACTATGTTTATATGCTAACTATCTATATGACAGTGTTTCATACATCGTGTTCCTTACCTTGCTGCTTTGACTGTGTTCATATGCGTGCTTCCTTGACTTGTATACATATGCATTCCATACATCATCAATATGACAACGTCCCATAATAAATATGACTTGTATATATCAGTGTTCCATATTGAAGCATATATATATGCATTGAGTTACTGTGTATCCATCTGGGTTGTGCGTATATATATTCATGGGGTTGCTTTTGCTGCATATCCACATACATTCATGAAGTTGCTGTGTATCTACCTGCATGTATTACAGTGCGTATTCTAGTTTATATGTTTCCACAAACGTCGAAGGGTTTCACTTCCTTCATGACTGCGTATATTCCTTCATTCCCATATTGCGTGTTTCTAGACAGCGTATATATATATGTGTGTGTGTGTGTGTGTGTGTCCACGCATCTTTCCATGCATCCTAGACAGTGTGTAGACACCACGTTGAAGGAGTATTGATTGTGTTGAATCCAATCATGAATAGCGTAGATTACCATGCATTGTATTACGACACCTCTTCATCACTGTGACTCATTTCCATGAACAACGTATTACTCCATGAACAACATATTACATGTTTCCATAATCTGCGTGTGAATGACTCCATGAACAGTGTGTTACTGTTTCCTTAATCTCTGGCTGAGTGTCTCCATTTCCAGCGTGTAAATGAGGGAATCATCTAAACTATGTATAGAGTCTCCTCAATGTCTGCAGATCTAGCCTTATCCAAGCCTTCCTTTGTTGCAGATAGGGCCTTCCCTTTAGCTGCATATGAGCTATCCTTTACTACGGCCAGATCTCCTTCAACAATGTACAACAGCTAGGGCATGATCCAAGGCTAGCGTATTCTTCTTAATGTCTATCCTTCACCAATAACCCAAGACGTGGAGAGGAGGAGATCACTTGAAGAATGTGTTGTGCTAATGACTCCAAATCCTCTCTTAATTATACTAAAAGTGGATGATTGAATAGACATGACGTTTGGGCTTCTAGAGCCTACATAAGAGCTGGTCGGCTTGATAATAATTAGATAAACAAAATAAATTCATATCTCCATAAATACTTATCAAAATCAGATGATATTTGGATCAATCCTACACCTGTCAATGAGAGGGATCCAATAAAAATATCAGCTACCATAAATAAGTTGACACACAAGGAGTTTGGCCCTAGTTGCCAATTTAACACTCCCTCTCAACTAGGGATAACTCAATTCGCTGATCCATATGTCTGACTGTACTATCTCAGCCATCAGTGCCCTGCACTGCTCTGCCCAACTCTGCTGAATTTGCTGGCTAAGCTCTGCTGACTCTACATTGCTTAGCTCTATTGGCTCTGCTAAATCTTCTCTACTCAGCTCTGCTCAGCTCTGCTGGCTCTGGTAGCTCTGCTCTGCACAACTTTACTCTATTGAACTATGAAGAAGAAGAATTGATCGAGAATGTCTCATACCATTCTCCACTGACCTGAAGTCAGTCTCAGAGTGTGTACCACTAGTCCCAGACTAGTCTCAACCAACCCAAAGTTAGCTTCATAGTAGGTACCACTCTCACTGGTCCCAGCCAGTACTGCACTGACACAAAGTTAGTCTCAGAGTATGTACCACTGGTCCCAGACCAGTCTCAACCAACCCGAAGTCAGCGTCATAGTATGGTACAACTCCTACCACTGGTCCCAGACTAGTATCGCAGTTTCAAAGAGTGTACCACTGGTCCCAGACCAATCTCAACTGACCTGAAGTCAGCGTCATAGTATGTACCACTCTCATTAGTCCAACAAATACTGCACTGACACAAAGTCAGTCTCAGAGTATGTACCACTGGTCCCAGACTAGTCTCAACTGACCCGAAGTCAGCGTCATAGTATGTACCACTCTCACTGGTCTAGCCAGTACTGCACTGACATAAAGTCAGTCTCAGAGTATGTACCACTGGTCCTAGACCAGTATCATTGATCCCAGATCAACAAAGGCCATCCTAGCGTAGCGAGTATGTAGATACAATGATGCATCCATCGGTACTACTATGGTCCCTAACTTCATTTCCTTACTCATTGATTAGATGAGAAGTACTTCCCATGAGTCCCAGATTACATGGGTAGGATCTCTCGACAGGAGAACTAATCAATCCTATCCTTATAGGAGAACACATCAATCCTGCTACAATCGCCATGGAGAACACATCAATCCAGGCCTCACAAGAGAACACATCAATCCTGCTACAATCACCATGGAGAACACATCAATCTAGGGCTCACAGGAGAACACATCAATCCTGATAGAATCGCCATGGAGAACACATCAATCCAGGCCTCATAGGAGAACACATCAATATTGCTACAATCACCATGGATAACACATCAATCCTGCTACACAGGAGAGCGAATAATCCTGTTCCACAAGAGAGAGAATCATCTTGTCCCACAAGAGAGCTAATCATCTTATTCCAGTGCACACCACCAAGAGAGGGTGAGTCACCTTGTGGTCGTATGTTTCTCTAGTAAGAACCGCAAGCCCCCCAAAGCTCCCAGAGCTCAATGGATGCAACATGAAGGACCCTTTTACAAAGGTCTCTCGACAACTCCAAGTCATTTGGGAAAATCACAAATTTGATCTTTCCCTGGGGCTCTGACCTGTACATCATCTTAGAGCGATGGAGCCTCCTTGCTCATCGACTTACCATATCCTAGATAAGGCAGTATTTGATGTCTCTCTATTGGAGCAATCATTGAATACGAGATTCCTCAATAATCGAATCCCACCTCTAGTTGTCACAGAGAATCATAGTGGTATTCATCATGTGTACTCACTGAAGATTTTCCACAACCAGGCAACTTCATACGAGGTCATACTCATAGTTCTGTATCCGGCCTTGATGGTACTTATAAGAACCGATTATTGCTTCTGGCTCATCCATGATATCGAAGAAAAATCTAAAGAGAACTAGCATTGAGAAGTGCTCTAGTGATCCTCCACAATGCCTGCCCAGTCAGCATTCGAATAATCATGCAGTTTTCATATTTCCGATAGTGTATCTCAATCCGTGAGAGATTGTTCCCCGAAGATATCTCAGAGGATTCTTGGCACCAATCCAGTGAGGCTCAACCGAATATGAGCTCACCATGCTAACTACAAAACACATGTTCGGACAGAGGTGCACCAAGAACATAAACGTGATTGAGTTTATGAAACTTAGAGGCATTTCCCAAATCTGGTCCGACATCACTACCACATAGCTTCTGAAAGTTAATATCCTTGAGGTAGTCATAGGCTAGCATTTTATCATTCCACATACAAAATCCAACTCCCTCTGTCTCCTACAAATGAGAGGGTCTACACCTATTAGACGTAGGTGTCGGTATGAGAGGTCTGTCATCCACAACCTTTAGATGGTTTGGATAGATTTCATTCCTAGTGAATCTCAGCTTCATCAGACAGCTGTTGATCCTCTCATACTATGCTCGGGATGTCTTGCTTCAAGCCATAAAGGGCTTTCTTCCACCTATTTACATGAGATTTCTATTCAGGAATCTCAAACTCCACAGGTTTTTCCAAACCTGTGGAACTGCTACATGAGGGGGAATGGTCCCCTTGTAAGATTTTCCTTTGGTACATCTCAAACATGTACCTTCATTCTCTTTTTGAATTCAGGCATCTCCGTCACCATCTGACTCACAGACCTCTGGTGGTGTGTTAATGGACATGGTCCCTAGTGGACTTCTCGCAACTTGATACAACCATGAACTCAAAATCATCTTTAGAAAATTCTATTTTTAGACACGTACCTTTCCATTGACGAATGCCACCATAAAACCTTTGACTTCCATTCTTTTTTTGGGATATGTGGCATCGGCTCCAAGTGTAATCCCAAAATTGTTTCCATCTCTACCAAATTAGAGAGTTCACCCTTCTATTCGATGAAGTGCCTTGAAGCACTACAATCACTATGCCAGATTCCCAAAGAATCTAAAGGAGAGGGTCAATACAAGATAACACTTCTTTATCAGAAACAATATTTGATTCTTCTTACCTGGGGTTGCTTCTTTGAAGAGTCGGCCGTGTGTTTGATGACCTACGTCTTTGTCATTTGGACATTCCTTCACATAAGGGTAGAACTCATAACCAAGACATCTACCTTTCCTTCCACCCTTAGATCCGAACTTCCTAATGAAGTGATCTTTAGGTATGCCATTAGAAGTTCTACTGTGCCATTCTGATAATATGCTTTGCTTCGACTTCACCCTAAGTGAATTATGAGGAACCCATTGATCCTTCTGTCTTCTCCCAACTGACTTTAGTGATTGCTCCTTCACTCTTTCTTGGGAATTGTCTTCACCTCAGCGCTGATACCATGTTAATTTTTGGTATGTTCTATGCTAGAGAAATTTATTTAATTTCTTTTCCATATTAGCAATCACATCAGCATAAAGTAAACTGTAGATAGAACATGAATATAAATCATAGAAGACAAGGCAAGGCAAGAGGACACAAGATGTGGTGGTAGCCAAGGACAAACCCCACAATGTGTGGGGAAACCCTTGATCAATTCTTCTTTTATGTTCTTCAAAGTTCAGCAGAGAAAGAGAGAGAGAGAGAGAGAAATAGTACATTTACAACAGAAGTCAACACTTTGAATTATCTAGATCTAGCATAGATCATTTCATATAAGGATGAGATCAGTTGAAGACATTCTGCTTCAACTGATTCTCCAAGGTGACTCCACCTATCATCGTGCTGCATCTTGTCCATTCGTTGCACCTTACCGTGTAGCACCATCATGCATCATCATGCATCATCATGCTGCTCACGATATCATACAACATGCTGCACATACATCATGCTGTCCATAATTTGCATTATGCAACCCATACATCATGTTGTCCATAATATGCATCATGCTGCCCATACATCATGTTGTCCATAATCTGCATCATGCTTACCATGATGCCCATATTCCATCATCATGCAACCCTGTGTTGTACTTCATCACTGATATCTTCAGTACTGTTGTTATCATCATTGCTGCACCATGACAATCCCTTAAAATTATCCCAGAGGTGATCTCTACATCGAGATCATGATCTCACAACAACTAGATCATGAATTTCTCATTGATCATCACAACTTCTCATTGACTGCATTAATATGCTGACTATCTATATGACATCGTTTCATACATCGTGTTCCTTACCTTGCTGCCTTGACTGCATTCATTTATGTGCTGCCTTGACTTGTATACATCTGCATTCCAGACATCATCAATATGACAACGTCCCATAATGAATATGACTTGTATATATCAGCGTTCCATACTGAAGCATATATATATGCATTGGTTGCTGCGTATCCATTTGGGTTGTGCATATATATATTCATGGAATTTCTTTTGCTGCGTATCCACATAGATTCATGAAGTTGCTGCATATCTACTTGCATGTATTACAGTGTGTATTCTAGTTTATATGTTTCCACGAACGACGTAGGGTTTCACTTCCTTCATGTTTGCGTATATCCATATTCCTACATTGTGTGTTTCTAGACAACGTGTATATATATATATATATCTCTATGTGTGTCCACGAATATTTGCCTATGTCCTAAACATCGTGTAGATACTGTGTTGAAGGAGTATTGATTGCGTTGAATCCGATCATGAACGTGTAGCTTACCATGCATTGTACTACAACACCTCTTCATCACTGCGGCTCATTTCTATGAACATCGTATTACATGTTTCCATAATCTGCATGTGAATGACTCCATGAATAGCGTGTTACTGTTTCCTTAATCTGTTGCTGAGTGTCTCCATTTCCAGCGTGTAACTTAGGACATCATCTGAACTGTGTATAGGGTCTCCTCAATGTCTACGGATCTAGCCTTATCTAAGCCTTAACATTTTGCAGATAGGGCCTTCCGTTTAGCTGCATATGAGGCCTCCTTTACTGCGACCAGATCTCCTTCAACAATGTACAACAACTAGGGCATCATCCATGGCCAACGTATTCTTCTTAGTGTCTCTCCTTCACCAATAACCCAAGACGTGGAGAGGAGGAGATCACTTGAAGAATGTGTTGTGCTAATGACTCCAAATCCTCTCTTATTTATACTAAAAGTGGGTGATTGAATAGACATGACGTTTGGGCTTCTAGAGCCTACATAAGAGCTGGTCGACTTGATAATAATTAGATAAACAAAATAAATTCATATCTCCATAAATTCTTATTGGAATCGAATGATCTTTGGATCAATCCCACACCTCTCGACAAGAGGGATCCAATAAAAATATTAGCTGCCATAAATAAGCTAACCCACATGGAGTTTGTCCCTAGTTTCCAATTTAACACTACTTGATCATGTTAGAGTCTAATGATGGCTCTAATTTTTTGCATATGATAAGCCCATCCATGCCCTGCACTGAAATTGGATGCCCTAATAGCACTCTGTAACAACATGCCTTACTGAACACCCAGAGTAGGGGTTGGTTACTATGAATACCAAATATTCAAATTACGGTTACAAAAATGGGATATAAAAAATTCAGCCTTTTCCAAACTTTTTAAACTCAGAATAACTGTCACCATTGCATTGCTCTCGTCAAGATGAATATGGTGATATAAAATTTTGCCTCAATCTAACCTTTGGATTGAGAAATATTGTGTCTCAAACTTCCATGTGGCATCCTTCCATTGGCCCACATGGCAGTCAAGATCTTGGACCAATCAATGTTTGCTTCTTTTCTCACCTGCTTGGAGCTCTTCATTGCATCCAATCAAATCCATTGGTCATGAATTAGCCACGTCATTCTATGGCCTTTATTGTAGCTCTCTTTATACCTCTGGGATGACATATAAGGACACATCATCCCATTTTTTTATGTCGATAATTCCTAAGAGTGCTTCCTTTATATATTTCGGGTTCGTGTCGTAAGGATTATGTGTGAATTGGGGTCGACTGACATCCTCTCCTCATTTGTGCACCTTGCCACTCTTAAGTACCACCAAAATCTATCCCATGTCACCTCACTTCCTTCATCCTCCTGCCTCAATTTATTGCTCCTCTTTATTTTTCTGGGGTCATAGCATTAGGTTGACCTAACTGATGGGAGCCCTTCTTCGTCAATCGGGTACGTGCTCCACTAGCATGGTATGAATTACATCATCCCTCAAGTCTCCTTTCGACCCTTACAATTGACTTATTACTTTAATCTTTCAAGGTGAGACCTCTGGACCTATGTGGTGTAGTGAGTCTCACCTCCATGATTTACCATTTTTGGATTGGCCAATTGACTCCACTCCCTGCCAATAGAAACACTCATCTGCTTCCAAGTTATATGCTTAGCTGGCTTGATGCTCAGGCATCCCTGTGGTTTCGTTACACCATTGCTTGTGAATGTTCCCAGGTGAACCCATCAAGCTCACTCAAAATGTGGTCTAGCTCCTAGCCAATAGCACCATGAACATAGTTTGGGCCCTACCATGAACCCACCTTATGTCATCCCACAAGGCCTTTCTTGACGCATTCGATTTTTCTGTTCCAACATTCCTCCTGGGTGAGACTTTCGAGGTGACTTTAGGTGATGTTATCCCACCTTGTTGTTCTGAGTGCTTCCTAGTGAACCTCAATTTCATCCTTCCAAGCTAAACTTCTAGGCTTATGTGAATAGTGTCTCACTCTTCCAACCAATGGCATAGTTGACAGTCACACTTCCTCTTGCTGCTTCATCTCAACACCTTTACCTTTTGTTTCTTACCATGATTTTTTAGAGTGAACCCTTTGATTTCCACCTTCAGCCTACTTTGATGTTGCTTTGTCCAACCACGATGGAGAGGAATCAGGTTGCAGTAATGGGAAGCCTCCACATATAGGGTTTTGCCTAGTTAAGGGTAAGGTTTCTGGGTTTTATCTTATAAGTTCAGGGCTTGGTCCATCCTGCTCCACATCAAGCTTTCCTATAATGTTTGTCATGGCCCGTCTAGGGGAACCTTTCCAAACCTTATGTGATTTTCCCGATCTAAATATCAATGGGCATCATGAAATCTTGTTGCAACTCCTCACTAATTGCTTCTCAATGGTCAATCGGACCAGAGCTCTACCACAGAGGTTCAATGAAAATCAAGAGAAACATAGTTTCGTTTTTATGGTGATTGAGAAGGTGGCGTGATGATGAACCCTTCAGTGCTACCCCTCTTCAAATTGAGTGGAAGCCTCTCCAATGAGTTCCTAGCTGACCAACATTCCTCACATTGAACCAGGGAATTTCTCGGCATGCTAAAGTAGGTGCTCCTATAGCCACACTCTATTGTGAACCTGTAGTGAACTCCTAGAGAGATTCAACTATCCTACTACACACCAAGGGTTCCAAAGCCCTTAACAATCCCGTAAGAAGCTATATGGTGATATGCAGGGCACTCTAGTGCCTGATCAGTGACTTTGGGCCACTAGTGGAACAAATCCATACCGCTGAGAATTAAAAACTAACTCATATTTCATGTAAAGGTTTTTAGCTACCCTTGAACTTAAAAGAAAGAGAGACTCTTTCAGTGTTGATGCAACACTATTTGTTTAGATTCATAGGCTAGCAACTAAGTGAATCAATATATCTATTAAGCATGTATAAACCCCACCAAGCAAGCAGGACCTAGGTAAACATTTCTTATGAATAAAATAGCTCTTTTATATCTAGTATTTCTAGTTCTTAATATATATCCTTGCAAATCCTTCCACTGACCATAACATTCCATAATACATTTGCATTATTTACTTATGTTCGATTTCAACACAGTTAAGCATATTATTCAACATACCATTTACACCCAGGTTGCAATACATGTTCCTACATTTATATATTGTATTTCAAACCAGAAATTCAAGCTTGAGATTCTTTTGGTCACCATACTACATAAGGAGAAATGCTCATGCTAGGCATTACTATAACATGATCAATCTTTCTACCCGCTATTCCACACATACTATCTATCAAGGTTCTCAACCTAGTCTTCCTTATTATTACAACACTAAGAAACCCATATGAAATACAACAATTATTCATGAAAAATATGATCTCTTCATGCACAAAATATGGATGCATTGTTAGATTAAATCTAGGAATACAAGCCAAGTCATTCAAGCCTAAGAATCAACCCCAATGACTTCAATGAGAAAGCATTTCACTAGTGAAATCCCAACACTATCACTAGTGAACCCTTCATATGATAGAAGGTTAGAATAAGTCCATCAACCCTATGAAACATTCATGCTTATCAATACATCCTCATATGGACCATAACCTATCATTTATCATACCTACACAATGATTTAAGGCTTATCATGCAAACCATTAGCCTAGTCATTCACATTTTAATTTAGAAGCCATATAAGGTTTAAACATAAGAAATACTTATCTTAGATTTATAATGAATATGGGAAACTAGGTTTGGGACTTCAACTCTCCACCCAACCCTAGACAAGTTGTAGCCAAGCTACTTGAAGATGCCACCCAGGAGCTAGATTCCAAGGGTCTGAGGCAGTCTTACTCAAGGGAATAAACACCAATCCACCAACTAAAATAGGGACTCCAGAGGTTCTTCTTCCTCCACCCACCTATTTCTTTACAGTCCATCAATGCACAAAGAGCTACAGAGGTCACCTTGCTCCACCCTCCATTTATCCAATGAAGACAACCAATATGGAAAGAAAACTATAGGCTTGCTGCATATTCCCTCTTATATGTTGCCTCTTGCATTTTGATTCTCCTTTTATTTTTTATGCAAAATTTGAACTCTCTGAGGCTAATTCTTGCTTCTACTCAACGAATTTCCCCTGCAACATGATCCCCTTTCTTGTAAAATTTGGCCTTTCTTACCCACTTGAGTCTGAGATCTAGTTCTCTTTCCTTTTTCTGCTCGTTTATCTCTCTCTTTCTCTCTCGAGGTCTAGCTCCATCTCTCCTTGAATGAGAATGAGCTTGTGCCCCTCTCTTTGAGAGTGACTTCCTCCACTCTCTATATTTTGCTACTACACAGTGCCTTGCTAGCACTTTGTCTCTCACTAATTCTACTATCCTGTTCCTATCTATTTTTCCTTGTTGTGGTTTCCAAGCAAGCATGGGCTTGTCCCTAGCGTTGCATCCCATAATTTCCAACAGAAGTTCCATTTTGTAAACCATCCTTGTGCACTTAAAGATAAACAAATAGCCTTTAATGGCTATGATATACTTCATATGGTTCCTTCCTTCAACAAGTAAGCTAAATTTCCCACCAATTTGCCCTCCCTAGACCTATTGGAATCAGTGTCCCTTACTCAACCCATTTAATTTTTGGAATTAAATTACATGATCAGATTACATTTCCAAATTGAGCCATTCATGGTTGTGTTGTTACTATTATTTGTGCCAATTCATTCTTTGTACCAATTAAAAAGAAATTGATACCAATCAAATTTTCAAACAATATTTCTATTGCTTCAGATACGAACCATTCATGAGGACACTAGGCTTATTCTTCAACCATTGTTGCTACTGAGTGACTCTACTCACCTCTGTCAAGCATCCTAGCCATCAAATATTCTCCTTGTAAGATTATGCTACTCTAAATAGAGTCTACTACTTAAATGAGACCAATTGCATTGAGAAATTGATACAAATTAGGCAATGAACTATGCCACCTCTTATGCTTTTGACTCAAAAAGAAAAGTCTATTTACATACAAGGATACTCCACATGAACCTAAGGGTATATTTATTCTTATGGAGAGATAAAAAAAAGAGCGCCCTCCACATTCTTTAAAAACTAAAGAGGATGACCCATTGATAAGAACTTTGAAATTAGATAAAAAGACACACTCCATTATTTGAATTAAACTAGAGGTAAATAAAATAGAAGATTGGGAAAGAAAATATGAAGATAAAACTTGAATACTATAGCATATTCATTAGTTATATCAATATTGATAACTATTGTAGAAATGTAATTTATTTTTAATGAATGACTCCCCTCTTACGCTGACCCAAGGGCCCTTTGCACCTTTCTTGTCACTAGGAAGCCAATTTACTTAATTGGCACATAATTCAACAATATCAAATTAAGTCTCACTACTATTAATTTTATAATAAATTTACAAATTTATTACATAAAGGGATGTGAAATATTGAAGAAGTCATCAAGGGAAGCATGATAATCATCCTTCGCTATGCAATCTAGGAATGTCATATTCAAATTTCTAGTGATATTACCACGTAAATATAACCTCCACAACCTAAGGAAGATTATTTCCTATAATATGAGTAAAACCTAAATAAAATTCCACTACCCAACCTTTTCGATGGGGGCTCCAATCTTTCCTAAATGAACTAAGCATAGTAGAATCTTTTATTAAAATACTAGCCTATAAAGTTTCTCACATACATCTTCATTAAACATTCTAAAAAAATAAAAATTTGTGCAACATTTACACAAATATTCTCCTCAAAAAAAGGTTGCAAATGATTAACCACCATAGCTACCAAACCATATAAACTCTTACTCACATTCCATCGTGAGCTAGAATCTCCAAAACTTTCCCAAATGCTCCTATGAGTAGTTAAAATAATTATGAAAGAAATTATATTATTGATTCCTAGTGCTAATCAAGTTCCAATATCTTTAACCTTTCTTAATGTTTCTCGTCAAGTATCTATTTTTAAACTCCATATCTTCAACCTTCTATAAATATTCCCATCTTAGAATATTTCCATATAAACCAAGTAACCAAGTACCCAAACTATCCTCTACTTCTTTCAAATACGAGTTTATATTTCAAAACCTAAGAGAGTCCCACATTACAACATTTTCTTTTACCTTAATGGATTTCCAAATTGATTACAAGTAAATATACCAACTAATGGATCAAAGGAGCACCATTTATATTTAACTATAACATTAAAGTCATTCTTGAAAACTAACATGGTATTGTGCTTAAAAGGAGAACCAACTTTTGTGCTAAAATATCAGTTTCTAACAACCCACGAGTGAACTCTTTAGATTTATAGTAGGTGGTCCTCATTAATGAGAGTTGTATCCAACCTATTTTATATCCCCCTAACTTCTACAATTATGTTTTTTATTAGGTGGGATTTTCCTCCAAAGGTTCAATATCTACTAATGCTCCCCTTCCAAAAAATTGAGGGAAAATTTGGCAATAGTATCCAGTTTGGTACTTCTCCTATAATTCATATTACGTACTATAAAATTTAGGTTTTCACTCTAACTAAACTATTACATTTACATGAAATTATGGAAATGTTGATAGATGGAAAACATCTTTTTCTTTAATATATTTATATTTTTATATGAGAAATATATATATATTTTTAATATATTTATTAGAAATATATGTTTTTTTTTTAAAAGAATTCTAATAATTAGGTTTGAAGTAAATACAACAATATACTAATTATAAACTAAGATGCACATGATATAGCTAAATTTACATGGAAACAATAAAAACATTTATTCCAACCATAAGTCATGTTTTAACCTTATTATAAGTTAAGTTTTAATATTTTTTATTTAATTTTTTAGCAATGGAAAATTTGTCATTATATAACTATAGTATTAATTTATTACTCCTATAAGTGTGCTCCCTACTGAATTTTTGCACATTAATCTCTTTTAATAAAAAAATTTAATCTTATGGTCTAATCATTGATGTTGGCATATTTTAGTCTCTCCATCTCATTTACATTAATGATGGAATTTCTAATAATATATCCCTTGCCTCTCTAACTCCATAATTTTCACATTTATTTAATTTAATTATAAACTTAATATATAGCTTATTGATAGCCATTCATAAGATTTGAAAAATGAAATACATAATTGTTGTCTATGTCCCTTATTGTACTTATAAAATATTCATTTTTAATATTTTTTATAGTTTAACAATTCATGATTTACTTAAACAAAAACCATTGATCTCTCTCTGCATTCAACACCCAAAACTTAACTAGCTATATGAATAATATATTCAACCCTAACCATTATAAAAATATTTAAAACTAAATTATAATCTTAAATTTTATAAATTATTATTTAAATAAATTTTTTTCTTTGTCAAGTTGTCTGTGTTTATGGAGGCTTGACCTGTGGCTTGAGAAGCTACGATTTGGGGTATCTAAGCCGTCAAAGTCACCCGAGGATTGTGGCTTGAGAAGCTACGATTTGGGATATCTAAGCGGTCAAAGTCACCCAAGGATCGCACTTGGCCTAGGCCACACTAGCCTTAAGCTTACTAGTTTTAACATGTCTCCTCCCCTTAGAAGAGGCATAACAACCTTCGTGAGGTTTGATACTAGGTCACCTTGCTGACGAGACCATCCTCAACCAATTGTGCTAATAAAACTTAACAATTATTATTTAAATATTATTAATAACATCAATACTATTTCTTATACCCATATTAATATCGCAATTTATTTAAAACCTCCCATATATAACCATAAAATTTTATATATCTCCATATACCACCATGACTTTCTATATATCTCAATAATCCATAGCCTTTCATATATCTTCCTAGTTTTCCAGTATAATCATTATCCTGGTATTATTTCTAATGGGCGTGGTTAAACCACCTCCCTAATTCGAAAACCTTGTCCTTTATCCTTAACGATTGTGCTCCCGTAAGCCCATGCATCCTTTTTTCTCGACCAGAATCGTTGTCCCCAAGTCCAAGAGCCACGTCCCATTGCTCTATTCAAAGACACCATGAATGTCGCAACTCGAATCCGAATGAAATGAAGGAATAAAGTATGATTATAGTGTGATTAACTAAGAAAAATGATGCAACCATGGTCGTAAACTTGATCCATAAAAAACACCAACCAAACTTAAAAAACCATGTTAAAAAAAAAGCCATGCAAATTCAAATTAACGGTATTGTCCATAAATGTTATAAATTCATTTAACGGTATTGTCCATAAATGTTATAAATTCACTTTTCTAATCGGTATGGTCCATAAATGTTATAAATTCACTTTTCTAGTAGGAATTAGGTAAAAAAATAATAAAAAAAATAGAATGTTGGAGTGTTTGAATTACTTTTTCCATGGTAGAAATAGATTCAGTACCATCAAATACTTCTAGGTACCCAAAATTCAGAAGTTTAACAACTATTGAAATATTAATCTCAACTATAACACTCAATAAACTGACAACAACTATACTTGGCCAGTGGATTCTTGCATGTTGTAGATTTAGGCTACCCAAAATTCAGAAGTTTAACAACTATTGAAATATTAATCTCAACTATAGCACTCAATAAATTGACAACAACCATACTTGGCCAGTGGATTCTTGCAGGTTGTAGATTTTGTTTGCAGGCCAAAAGATAGAAGTTCTAAGCACGAGTATGATTTCTCCATTCCGCAATATACATTAGATAATTAAATTCAAATGAGTATTTAATACATAGTTGGTAAATACACATAGGCAAGCAATCACTCTCCAACTATTACTTGCAGTCTGCAACTTCTACAAGTTTAGGAAATCATTTATTATTTAAAATCCCTATAATCTGTCTTAATGTTTTGTTTAGTCATGAATTAATGCGTCAAAAATATATTTTTTGATATATATCTATGTAAAAGTATTTTTGAATAGTGGAGGAGTTGAGAGGGTGTAATTGTGAGAAGTAGAGAGGAGAAAATTGTGGAGCAAATATTCGTGGGCCCGTGAAAGCAACCTCTTATGGAGTTTTACTGTCTGTTATTTTACTAGTGAAGGACTGGTAGTCTCCATTTGTATGTATTTCATACATTAGAAATATAATTCAATGTATTATTTTGTTTTTTACACTGTTTTGTTGTGAGTTAAATTTGTGTGTTCTTTTTAAGCCTTTGTCCAGTTGTGATTTGCTTGTTGAAACTAGAGATTTGAACTTCACAACCTCCTCTCCTCTGCCCCCTTAAAATTCTTCAACATGGTATCTAAGCAACTTAAACTCTATTAGTGTAAAAACAATTGTTTTTACTGAAGTTAAAAATTGTTTTAAATTTTTTTTTTTTTTTTTTTTTGGCGTTTATTTACCAGTAGCAGTGAGAAAGTTTTTTTCTTACACTCAGAAATGGAAGAATCAAGCACAATATTGACTAATCCTCACATACCTCATTTTAATGATAAAAATTATGTCTAATGGCCTATTAGAATGAAGGCTTTGTTTTCTTTTCAAGATATTTGGGAGTTGGTGGAGAATGGTTTTCAAGAACTAGTAGATGCAACAACATACACTACCATGTTTCAAGCAGAAAGGAAGTTGTTAAGGGACAACACGAAGAAGGATGCAAAATCCCTCTTCTATATTTTTCAAGCAATTCATGAAAGTATTTTCCCAAGGATTGTAGCAGCAACAAAGTCCAATCAAGTGTGGGACACCCTCCAGACAACCTACCAAGGAATGGAAAAAGTGAAGACAACAAAGATTCAAATGCTAAGGAGATACTTCACAACAATTTGTATGAAAGAGTTTGAGAATGTAGACTCATTTTTTACACTTGTAATTGGGTTAATTACTCAAATCATGTCTTTTGGTGGGACACTTGAGGAAATGAGATTAGCTGAGAAAATTTTAAGAAGCCTGCTAGCAATGTTGATGCCATTGTTGTGGCCATAGAAGAGACAAAGGATCTCTCATAATTTTCAGTGGATGATTCTCATGGATCATTGATTTCTAATGAACATAGACTGAATAAAGCAACAAACTCTTAATTGGAGAATGCCTTCAAGAAAAATTTTCATTTGGTCAAGGTAGAGGTAGAGGAAGATCAAATAGTAGAGGGAGAGGAAGAATCCCACACAGAGGTGGAAGAGGAAACCTTTCAAGATTAAGTGGAAGGGGAAGTAATCAAAATCCAAGACAAGGCCCAAGCCAGAATCAAGCATAAGGTCATAGGTATGATAAAATTCAAGTTCAATGTCATTATTGTAAGAAGTATGGTCATTATGCAAATGAATGTAGAAAGAAGCAATATGAAATAAGTAACAATCCAAGTGTAAATTTCACAAAGGAAAAATTGGAACCATGATAGCATGTTTTTAGCTTGTAATGTAGCAGAAAAAAACAAATTGATGTATTGTTTCTAGATTTAGGGTGCAACAACCACATGACAGGGAACATAGAAATGTTTTCCAATTTAGATGAAAGTGTGAAGTCTGAAGTGACATTAGGGACTGATAGAAAAGTCTCTATCATGGGAAAAGGTAGAGTCAAAATTCTAACAAAAAATGGGGAGAAGATTCACATTTTATATGGTTATTTCGCCCTGGTTTGAAGCATAACCTCATAAGCATTGGATAGCTCATACAAAAGGGCTACAATGTCTGTTTCAAAAATGATGAGTGCACAATTTTAGGTAAGCATCCAAGTAGACCATTGATTGCAAAATTTCAAATGACAAACAATAGAGTGCTTCCCCTAAAGATAAAATCATATTTGAAGGAAGAAGGTGCATAGGCAGAACTATCAATGAAATCACAAGAGCATGAAAGAAATGTAACAACTATCACAAAAGTAAAGTTTTAGGTAGATGTCAAAGATGAAAATTGGTTATGGCATTTTAGATTTGGTTATCTCAACTTTGGAGGTTTGAATTTGCTACATACGAAAGGCATGGTGAAGGGATTTCCACTCATAAAAAAACCAGACAACCTATGTGAATGATGCATCTTGGGAAAACAACATAGAGAGTCATTTCCAACAAGAAAGTCAATAAGAGAAAAGGAACCTTTGTATACTGTGCATTCATATTTGTGTGGACCAATGCAGACACCATCAATTGGTGGCAACTACTATTTCTTGACATTCATAGATGACTACACAAGGAATACATGGGTCTACTTCTTAAAAAAAAAGTGAAGTGTTTGAACGCTTTTTCGAATAAAAATCTCTTGTTGAGAAGAAAAGTGGACACTGCATAAAAGTGTTGAGGACTGACAAAGGTGGTGAATACGTCTCAAATGACTTCCTTCAATTTTGCAGGAAGCATGGAATTCATAAGAAATTTACAACAAGTTATACACCTCAGAAAAACGATGTCACGGAAAGGAAAAATAGGACCATTATGGAAATGGAAAGGAGTATGTTGAAGGAAAAGCATTTGCAAAATGATTATTGGGTTGAAGATTTTGCTTGTGCAACATATATCATGAATAGGTGTCCAAACAAAAATGTCAAGAATGTAGGTCCTGAAGAGGCATGGAATGGAAGAAAGCATGGTGTCACTCACATGAGAGTGTTTGGATATGTGGCTTATGCACATGTCTCGAATGAGTTGAGGAAGAAGTTGGACAACAAGGGGGAGAAATGCATATTTTTTAGATATACTGATGAATCCAAGGCATAGAAGCTCTACAATCCATCAACCAAGAAGATGATAATCAACAGATATGTGAAGTTCATAGAAGATGAAGCATGGGGTGGAAATTTAGAGAAGACAGACAATGTGAAAGCATTTATACCACAAGAGGACAATGAGGAATTGACAACAATAAGAAATTCCTAAGCAGTGAATCCCTCTACTCCTGTTCAAGTGCAACAAAGCATGCAACGAGTAACAATGTCAACAAACAATAGGATAATGTCGCAAAGTCAAGAAATTTCTTCTCCAAGTACACTGAAAAGACCCACAATGTCATCTACTTGAAGCACAACACCAAGTGACATGTCAATCACATCTTCCACAAGCATAAGAAGAACAAAATTCAGAAATTTAAATGAAATTTATCAGCAAGATCAAGTTGATAGTGGTGCTGGTCTAAATTCCTTATTTGCATTGTTTTGTCATGTAGATGACCCAATTGATTTTGAGGATGCATTCAAAGAAGAAAAATGGGCTGCGATAATGGAGGAAGAAATAGAAGCAATATAAAATAATGACACATGGGAGTTAGTAAACCTTTCGCAAGAAAAAAAATCGTTGGAGTGAAGTGGGTCTATAAGACCAAGAGCAACGTTGAGGGGAGGATTAAAAGGCATAAGGAAAGGCTGGTTTTCAAAGGATACAAGAAACAACATGGAAGAGAGACATTTGTGCCAGTCACGAGGATGGAGAGAGTGCATACAGTGGTGTCGATTCCCATGCAACATAAATGGAAAGTGTATCAAATGGACGTAAAATCAGTGTTCTTGAATGGAGTGCTCAAAGAGGAAGTATATATTACACAACCACCTAGTTATGAGGTAGAAGGCCAAGAAGACAAGGTGTATAGATTGAAGAGAGCTCTTTATTGGCTGAAACAAGCACCGCGTGCATGGTATAATAAGATAGATGCTTACTTTTTGGACAATGGTTTCGACAAATGTAATAGTGAGCCTACTATCTACATCAAAGAGAGTGATGATATGCTTCTTATTGTTGTTTTATATGTAGATTATTTGATCTTTATAGGCAGTGATGACTTCCTCATTGTTGATTTTAAAGAAGTCATGAAAAGTGAATTTAAAATGACTAACTTGGGGTGCTAAGATATTTTTGGGCATATAAGTGAATAAAATAGAAAATAGAAAATGGAATTTTTATTCTTCAAACAAAGTATGTAGTAGACATTTTGGAGAGGTTTAATATGCAAAACAACAAGCCCACACCAACTACAACTGTCATGGGATTGAAGTGGAGCAAAAAATATTGCAATGATAATGTCAATCCGACATTATACAAAAGTATGGTGAGCAACTTGATGTATTTGACTGCCACTAGGCCTAATATAATGTATGGAGTAAGCCTGGTGTCAAGGTTTATTGAGACACCTAAGGAGACACATTGTCAAGCAGCCAAAAGGATTCTAACGTATGTCAATGGGGCAAAACAATATGGTATTTTGTGCACCACAACAAATGATTTAAGATGGTTGGTTACAGTGACAGTGGTTGGGAAATAAGTGTCGATGACAGAAAGAGCACATTAGGATATGTTTTTAATTTGAGTTCTAGATCCATTTTATGGGCCTACAAGAAGCATCCAATAGTGTCATTGCTTGTGTGGTGTTATCTTGCATAGTCATTGCAATCATATTTTTGTTGTGATCGACACATTTTCGTTAGAGCCATCCAGTCTCTCCTCAGCTCGGAAATCAGTAATCGCCACAAAGGGGTTTATTTGGTTCTGTGCTCTTGTGGCAAAATCTACATTGGCGAGACTGGTTGATCTATCTTAACTAGGATTCAAGAACATGTTGCTGACATTAAACATAATTGTTCCAAAACTTCATCTTTGGTTGAGCACTCGAGTAAAACCAATCATCATATCTGTATTGAAAACTCTTGTGTTGTGGCCAAAATTGATCATTATCACCATAAGAAATTCAAAGAAGCCGTTGACATAGGTAAACACCCCGATAAGCTTAACCATGATGATGGTTGGAAGATCAGTGATAATTGGATCCTATTTTAACCTCAGATTCTACCTTTTCATAGATTACTCCCTACCCTCTCTTCGCTCTACTTGGCCTCCATGGTCTTCCTTGTTAGCATACCAACCCTATAATCGTTATAACATTTTATGTAAAATAATCAAGTATATAATAATCAAGAATAAATAAATAAAATTTCATAATTTCCATTTCTATACATTTGAACCATAAATAAAAATAGATAAATAAATAAGTAATAACCTTTAAAGTGAATTTAATAACTAGATGATTATGAATTATAAATCGATTTATTATAATTCAAAATAATACAATAAAGTTTAGTTTTAAACAAATTAAACAAGTAATAATTTTATTCATTAAAATCTTTTAGTTCATCCTAGAAATTAACTAATAATAAAAAGTAGGTCATTAAATCATTATTAGTTATGAGTTATTAATTGTTATTAATTTTTCTTTTAATCATTTAAGCATACTATAAATAAAAACGAAAATATCATTCATACAATTTATAACCTTATTATAAGGCACATCATTATACTCATCTTGATCATATAATTAATAAGATTAATCAATTCTACAAAAAATTTCTTGGTTTTATTTATTAATAGTTACTTTATTTATCAATGTAACCATAATACATTTCTCAAAATTTTTAATAATTAGTAAACTAGCCATTAAATTAATAATTAATAAAACACATATTTTATTAAATTTGGAAGTATTCAATGGATATAGAATTTAGAACTTTAACTAGATTAAGTTTTTTCAAAATGAGGATTTCGAAAGTCACTTAGTTCATTAATTTTAATGTAGATATTCACCATTTTTTGTGTAAAAATTATCATGATAAACTTTATAAAATAAATTTATATAAACTTGCTAAAGCAAATCTTTCACATTTTAATCTTGCATTCCTTACATTATCTATTTTAATATTTTTTTAATGGTTTATAGTAAAAGATAAGTTTGTTAAGGTTTTTTTATGAAAATAATGATGTGTATGTTACAATTATTAACCCATTTAATTATAATATGATATAGTAAATATCATGTATGTGTTAAGTTACGATTATTACTAAGACAATGTTGACAAAATTTAAAAGTCTATCACCTTTGCAACACTAGTAATATGGTTGAAGATTAAAAAAACTCTCATAGATCATCCAGTTTATACTCATATTGGAATTAAATTTCAAAAGATATGTGATGCTACCAACCTTCTTGATTGTTTAACTAAACAAAATTATGATGATCTTGAAGCACTTCTTTTAATGTTTTTTGAGCATAACAATAAAACTCAAAATAACTTTTAGTAATATATTTTTACCTTCTTATTTATCATCTTTGGTCTTAGTGGATTAATACCATCATTATCACCATCATAATTACATACTATTGTAGGAAGTTTGCACCATTTTAGAGTTGAGGAGAAAAATGAAATTAAGATCAAATTAAATGTTGAATGTGAGTAGTAGCATAATTTATTTATTATTTATTATTTGTACGTTTATGTTAATAAAGAAGTTGATTGAGGCTCGCTTTATGAATAATAGATTAATATGCAAGATATATATTAATTATAAAGTTATTTAATGACAAATGATCTTAGTAATGTGTAAAATATATACCATAATTTAGAACTTTGACTAGATTAAGTTCTTTCAAAATGAGGAATTAGAAAGTCACTTAGTTCACCAAATTTAATGTAGATATTCACTATTTTTGTGTAAAAATTATCATGAAAAACTTTATAAAACAAATTTATATAAACTTGAAAAAGAAAATCTTTCACATCTTATTCGTGGATTCCTTACATTATTATTAAATATCATGTATATGTTAATTTGTGATTATTACTAAGACAATGTTGGCACAATTTAAAATATTAGAATTAAATTTCAAAATATTTGTGACGCTACGAACCTTGTTGATTGTTTAACTAAACAAAATTATGATGATCTTGAAACACTTCTTTTAATGCTTTTTTAGCATAACAATAAAATTCAAAATAACTTTTAGTAATATCTTTTTACCTTCTTATATGTGATATTTGGTCTTAGTGGATGATAATCATCATTATCACCATCATCATTACATACTATTGTAGGAAGTTTGCACCATTTTAGAGTTAAGGAGAAGATATTTTTTTAGGATCAAATTAAATGTTGAATGCGAGTATTAGCATAATTTATTTTTATTTATTATGTGTACTTTTATGTTATAAACAAATTTGGTTGAGGCAGGCTTAATGAGTAATAGATTAATATGCAAGCTATATATTAAGTATAAAGTTATTTAATGACAAATGATCATAGTAATGTGTCCAATATATACCATCATAGGTCAATTTTAAGTGCAGATGTAGGGATCAAATTTCTTCACATGACAACATCTTTAGAGTGAAAGATACAATGTGTTATTTTTAATTGTTGAAGCTGTCTTTTTGAATCCTAAATAGAGTATATATATGACCAAATAAAATTTTTAACCATAAAAAACTTTTCTTTTTATATATAGATATATATGAAGTTGATATTGACATAAATTAGTTAACATAAATCTTCAAATAGTTTCTCTGTATCTTAGCTCAAATATTTTTGAAAAGTATAAGATTTAAACATCTAATTCACACATTTTTTTTACTTCTAATTACTTTACAAAATATTCATTTTGATATTTTTCTATTTAGAACATAATTTTTATTTTAAAGGGGCATAGACAGACAAACAAACTTACACATCCCCCCATATTGGGCTATAAAATGAGCCTCTCATCTCAATTACTAATCATTTTAATGATCAAAATCAATCATGAATTAGAATAGTAACAAAGTAGTACAATTGGATTATTTCAAATACAACAAGAAAGAGAGAAAATTGACTAAGATATTTATTACAAATGTTTAGTTTTTATTCATGTAATGTTTAAGGATATTATATTGAAAAGAACATATTAACATTCATCTAAAACTTAGATTCCTTACATTATTTCTATTATCATTAACATTTATATTTATGAATTAAATTTGACTCATGAATACTAGATTTTGTAAGAAAAATCTTACCTTTAAAGCTATTTAACAATATATTAATGTTGTTTTTATTACTATTATTGACCATTTTAAATCGACACTAACTACTTTTCCTAAGTTGAGTACAAATTAATTATACTAGTACAATGTTGACACCACTTCAAAATCTACAAGAGGAAATATTTTATAATTCTAGTTGTGTTGTTCAAAGATCATTTTTTTTTATAAATTAGAGTGTAACAAAATAGCGAATTTGATTTATGTCAATTATAAGAAGGAAAATTAAGGAAAACTCACCTCAAACATTATATCAAGTGCCTAGCATTTATTGATAAAGTGTCTAAATGGTTTATATTAAACAGAATACTAATTAGGCACTCCATTGTTGTTTTAATAGACCAAGTTTAGAAGATGTTTTTAAGTGCATTATTGAATTTGATTATGCATATTTGATATGGTGAGAAGTCATGTTGGTCAAATAAAGTTTTGAAAACTTAAATATTTTATGGCATTGTTATGTAATTTGTATAACACATGATTACATTGAAATATTAAATAATATAAAACTCCTTCAAAAGGAATATGAAGAGAATATTTGATATACAACAAATATGGACAAGTGTGTCTGAATGTATATTAATAGATCCTTAAAAAAAAATTACATTCATGAATCCTATAAACTTACTCTTAAGATATTCACTCAAGTAGATCAAGAATGGCTTCTACACCATATTTATTTATCTTGGTCTTCTTGCAATGCTCTTTCTTTGGTATCCATTTCCACACTATGGTATTAATTGGAATAGAGCCAAGTTCTATGTCATCAGGATTCGGTACCCAATATTGTTCTAAAAATTTTCCATTGTATTTTTGTGACATAGGCTTCCACTAGTCAACCTTTACATGAAGATTCTCATATCATCTCTCCTGCATCATCATATCCTGATCTAACAAGCACCATCTTTCCTTTCTCAACATCAATCATCAGATTGAATGTTGGCTTTGGCTTGTTGCATTTGGGTCCAACATATTGGTTCATTTATCACATTATCCAAATCTCCATCCATAATACTTGAGATTACTTGCAATGCATTATGATTAACATCAACAATGTGCCTTGTCTTGGGCCAGAAATCCTCAGAAAATGAATCACTTCCATCTATTATTCTATGATCATTATAGATTCCATCTAATGTATCAAGAACTTTTTCCCAATATACTACTTTATTTTTTCATTCCTCTGTAACAATTGGTGAATCCTTATTCCCAATAGCGTCTTTCCACATTTTTATGTATGATGTTATCCCTTCCTTTATTTCTTTTAAATAGACATCATTTTGTTTGGAAGCTAAGAAAGATGGCTTCCCTACAGGAACTATAGGTTGACCTTCACCATCTATATTCCATAACTCAACTGGTTTTGACCACTCAATATCTCTAATTGATTCTTTGTACCTTGGTACTGGAACATCATTGAGTACAAGAAATTGGAAGTATTGGACATTAATATGTCCAACTAGTGAATTTTTTCCCTCTTTAATGTATCCATTAAGGAAACTTTTGAAGTCATAGACCTTGTCAATAAGTGTAGGTGGAAACACTCAATTTTCTTCAATTATGTGATATGTATTCATCATTTCAGGTAAAGAATAAATATATTTACTTTTTAGGTTAGAATACATTATTCCATAGGTTCCATCTATATGTTCATGGGTGTACCCCATAGTTAAGAACCCAACCTCAATAGTGATGAAAACACCAAGTGCAGTTAAAAGTGATAGAAACATGAAAAGATAGTGATTCTTATTATCACTTGCTGCATTGTCCAACTGTAACAAAAAATGTGGAGGAAGAGGTTCAAAATCAACATTTTGATTTTTTGAGCTTGCATGAGATATAAAATCATCCTTGTATCCTTGACATTTTGAGTAAACAGAGGTGTCAAGTAATGCATTTTTAAGTGGGTTTCTTGAAATTCCACTTTCATAAAGTAGATCACCATGCATATCCATTTGTGGCTCTTCAAGGTCCCTTAAGCACTTTGCAATGGATGTAATAGCAAATTGTGATCCCATATGGACAAATGGTAGGGATAAATGACCAAAACCTCCCACCTTATGCCCATATGTAAGCATGTTTGTCAATGACAAACCTAAATTTGTTACTACAATAGATTTTGATTTGACACGTAACCTTGGGATTGAAGTCTTGGTTTTGTCCATTTTATCATGGATAATTCTCAAATACTCCTTTGGAAACCAGTCTGACATAATTTTATGGGCATAGGAGCAATATCTTCCACACATAGCAATATTTTTATGTTTCTTCAACCTACCTTGTGCCTTTTGTTCCAACTCTTTTGTAGATGCTGACTTCGTTTATACTTTCAACACAATACATTCACTACATTTAATGAAGTTGGTGTTATTTGAAAATGCCACATCTTGAAACTTAGTATTCCAGATCTTGCTCATTATTGGTTGTGATGTTGATGGGTAATTAAGCTTTTGAAGAGCCTCATTGATCTATTTTAACAAAGAATTTTGTGTGTAAGTTGAAGGAAGCAATCTTAAAGGAGAATATGTTCCACCTCCTTTAGCTTGACGTATTTAGTTTGGTCAAAAATCCGAATTGTCCATTACAGTTTTGTGCAATATTTCTATGGCTGCCACTATCTGAGCTCGTGCTTTGCATGTGTTGGTGTTAACATGAATAGATTTGATCTATCCATGTTGGAAATAATGTTGGTAGTTATAGAATATGCTATGAGTAATTTTATGTATCTTATACCATGCTTTCTTACAAATAATATTCCCATTAAATCTCATGTCCTTTACATTTTTAGCAATAGGTGGTAGGCCATGGCCCTTTGACATGACTGTGTTTGACATGAGTGAATTCAAGACAAATTCTTTAATAACATTTGTATTTATTTGTCTCATACCCCTTCTAGCACCTATAATGGCCTTCTTATCCACATGTTGAAAACAATATTTTCTACAACTTACATCTACTGCCAAAAGTCGAATTTCTTTCTCTTCATCTATTTTTGTTTGACATTTTGCAAATTTTTTTGTAGCCATAACTCGTTTAATCATTTTATATGACCTTGTTACATGAATATCAATTTAGTTTCTGCCTTTTTCATTACAGAGGTACCCATCCCATTTGTTTAAGGGATTTGTGTCCTTTATAACATCCCATATCACCATTTCTTTGGGTGGCTCCTTGAACTTTTCCTTGACCCTTGATATCACACCTTTGTTGTCCACCAAATTATTTATTGGCCATCTAACCAAACAATGTATAGACTTATCCCCAATTCTGCATATCTCACAATTTCCATCTATCTCTTCTAGAAAAACACCAAAATCCATTTCACCTAGTGTTTCACCCTCAACTATGTCATCCTCGTGGACATTAACTAGCATTCCTTGGGAATGCACATGCTTGTTCCCATGCATTCATGTGTAAGGGAAACCTTTGCACATATGAATCTAACCCTATCTTGGGGAATATTTATGGCATGATCATGACAATGAGGCTCCAAATCTGATTCTTGCCAAATTTCATAAGATTCTAATGCACCCCCAAGTGTATGCTCAAATCCTATTGGATGTCGTATAAGAGCATTGTGTTTTAACACCTTCTCAATTTTAACCACTATGCATCCTTTCTTTAGCATCTTTCCATGCACTTATGCCCAAGCCCTGTATTGAATATGGAGCCCTCACCCACCTTCACTCCATGTTGCAAAAGATCTACCTTGTCTCCAATAGAAAATGTAGAAGGAACATTTGTACCTATAAACAAATGTAAATAAGGTTAGTGTTTACTAAAAAGAAAACATTTATTATACTATCAATAATATATAACGCATGCTTCACTATTTTGATTTATCTATGTTGTGTCTCAAATCCACAATCTTCCATTGATGTATGTCCCCTTCATTAACATCGTCATCAATCAAATGTGGTTGAGAAACATCAATTATCAAAATTGAAACATAACCAACATTAACCCTTTCTCCAACATAATAAGTTCCAAACTCTACATATTCGACCCTTCCTAGCCCAATGACTTGATCATTAATAAGGAGATCAACATTGTCCCCTTTTGCCAAAATTATATTTTCCATTGTAGCTTGTATCAATTCTGTAACAAAAATTAAATTGTAACTTGTAATTAAAAGGATGAATTGTGTAAAGTGTGACTTTATAATTTCCCAAAAACACACAACTTACGAAAAAGTAATATAGATGCAAAAATTAAAATAGTATGGTAATCATATTGTATGTAATGAAACATTTTTTCCTCACATGAAAGCTAACAATCAATATCATTCCTTCTACTACAAAAATAAGCATTGCTAAAAGGAACATTACATGGTCAAATAAATCTAGCACATGCTAGATTTCCTTCTAGCACAAACACAAACACATTGCCAATAACAATATTCTAAGGCGAAGGAAATCCACCACATGCTAAATTTCCTTCTAACATAAATAGAAGAATATTACTCACAAAAACATTTCAAAGTAAAAGAAATCTTACACTTTCTAGAGTTTATTGTAGCACAAACATAATCACATTTCCAAAAACAACATTGCAGTGTAGAAGATATCTAGCATACGCTTGATTTACTTCTAACACAAAAAAATTCACATTGCCAACAATAACATTGTAGGGCAAACAAAATCCAACAACTTCTATCATAAACACAATCACATTTCCAATAACAACGTTGCAAGGTAAAATAAATTTAACACATGCTAGCTTTACATGTAGCATAATTACAAGCATACTACCAAAAACAACATTTCATGCGAGAAGAAATCTAGTGCATGCTATATTTCCTTCTAACACGAACAAAAGCACATTACCAAGGTGAAGGAGATCTAACACGTGTTATATTTCCTTCTATAATAAACAACCAAATTGAAAACAACAATATTGCATAGCTAAATAAATCTAGCACAACTTCTAGCCCAAACACAAGCACAAAATTTCCAATAACATTGCCAAGGTGATGGAAATCTAACACTTTCTAGATTTCCTTTTATCATAAACAACCAAATTGACAACAACAATATTGCAAAGCAAAATAAATCTAGCATAGTTTCTAGCCCAAACACAAGCACATTTCCAATAAAAATATTGCAAGGTGAAATAAATTTAACGCATGTTAGCTTTACATGTGGCACAAACACAATCATACTACCAACAACAACATTATATGCCAAAAGAAATCTATTGCGTGTTATGTTTATTTTAAAAAAAATCAACAAAGTGTAATGGTGATTCTCTGTTGTGAAGACCCATATTAAAAGTGGCATAATACTAATAATACCAATGCAGCTACAGCCAGGATACCCACTCACCTTTCCCTTTATCCTACAAAAAACTCCTAGGTGTGAAATCCTTTTTTTGCCAAGTGTTTTCTTGTAAAAGGGGAAAGTAATGAATAATTTTTCCTGCTAGAATAAATTTCTTTGGGGAAATAGGGTGGAAAACATGAAGCCTCATCTCCTTACCAAGAAAGTAAGGCTAACTAGACCTGATTGATATCCATGCCTGATGAACTATATTAGTGGTAAAATTTGTTGTTTGCACTATGATTGGTAATGTACCTTGAAAGAAACATGTGCTATCATCTTCATAATGTTAACAGTTACACATCCATGACATCTCTGGTTCTTCAAACTTCTATGACATAATCAATGTAGTTGAAGCCTTCGAGATTTATGGATCCAATGTTCTTAGAAGAATGTGACAGGCTTAAAAGTTAGTGTCCAAGTAGTTGCTCACCTTTATCACAAGCTGACCAACTAGTTTTCCTATTCTATATTACTCTCAAGATCTTCTTACATGCCACAAACAAAAGAAGGTATTGTAAATACAATCTCTCTTTGTTTCTAAAGGAAAACAATCTCTGTTTAATGACAAAAGATATTTTTTTGTTATTTTTGGAACGGTTGCCTTGAGAACATGACCAGAGAAATAATAATACATGAAGAGTTTATATACTCTCAAAATCTTTCAAGATCACATAATCACAATTGAGCCTCAGCAATTATACATTTATGAGGCAGCCTAACCCATATTCATGTAATCAGTTTTCCTTTAGATGATTATGTAATAAACAACTATACAGACAAATATGCATTTTGTTGACAAGAATATATATACCCCTATCAAGGTCTTAAAAGGAAAGGAATATTTTGTACCAGGAAGATCCACCTGAAGAAATCAATTCCCCTTGGCTCAACCAATAGAGGTCGTTATGCAATCTGCAGGCGCCAAGCAATAATCCCGCAGAGTAGTGTCCAGGTTTTGCTAGCATCTTATTAAAAAACGTTTCGTCTCTCCCCATGTAGGTTGACCATACCAATGTAAAGTTTCATTGTTCAAAAGTTTAGGTAGAACCATGCATGTCATATTTAGTGACCATGGCATACTCTAAGGTAGATTCAGTAATAAATTTTGTCAACAATAGAGTTATAGAATTTTATGGCTACGTTAAAGCACCAACACCACAACTGTTATGAATGACCGTCAAGACTCAAGAGAAAGCCTCTTTTGTCTCATCTCTATTTAAATCCATGAAATGGTGGAGAGCCTAACAACCTTCTCTTTTAATCACTCAAGCTAGACCAAATTGACAAGTTGTATTCCTACATAACCAAACATTTTCTATGTTTTTGCTTCCTCATAAAAAGATATCAGTCTAGGGGATATCCTGATGCAAAATGTACCTCTCGGCAAACTATCTTAACACCTTGTTTTAGGAGATTAACCCACTGGACTTTGTTCTGTGGTGACTTTCCAAACCCAATAGCTCCTCCATAAGATTATTCTCATATTGAATCTAAAACCATTTAACTATGATTAACTGGTAGCACGTGCAATTTGCAAGGAAGGGTCACAGTTTCAGGTTTGGACCATTTAGTGAAGTTTATAGCTTAAATTGCAATCTCATTCTTCGAGTTAAACTATATTTGACATATATGATATAATTGACCTAGTCCATTTTTATGTCACTACTACAACAATCCATGAAATGTGCATGCAAGGTCTAAAATCAAAGCTTAACTTGGCTTCCATAGTAATGTTCCACATTTGAATGGACTTCCCAAAAGATTGCATTGTGTTTATATAATGCTTCTTGAATCTCTAGTAAAAACTAAAGGCTAGATGCCAAATGTGTTTGTCACATTTTGCTTATGAATGCATAGATAAGATTAGTGTATTTCATATATTCTCATGCATCTCTAGTAAAAACTAAAGGCTAGTTTCCAATTGAGTTTGTCAGATGTTGCTTATGAATGCATAGATAAGGTTGGTGTATTTCATATATTCTCATTACAATACTGAATGTTGGATCTAACTCTTTAATGGTCCATGGATTGAGTTTTAAATTGTTGAGGTATCTCTTAAAATGGGCCAATATCTTAAGCACTGAGGAATCAGATGAACTTGCAGCTGATTTTATCTCTCTAGAGGTAGCACTAGTGTATTCTAGCTGTGTAAGTGTCATTTAATGAGGTTGCAACTTTTTCACATATTACAAAAATACGTCAATATATGGCAAGATATTTTATGTGCCTTGTGGTAGAGGGAGTAAAAATCCATTAGCATCAGAAGACACAAGGTACAGTAGATAATGAAAATGACCAGTTTTTCTATCTTATTGATGTAGAGACCTAGTTGTTGCCATAGAAGTTCAACAGCTAAATTTGGACTCGTGATTATAATAAGACTTTCATCATGATATATATCAGTTGGTACCTAATCATCCTTTCCCTCGTTAAGTGAGGAAGAAAGAGAGCACAATCCCTAAAGTACCTTGAGAAATGTACCACCAGAAATTTGACTTGAAAGAAGCATGGCTTCTGCCTCAAAAAAAACATTGGAGTTCACTCACTGCAACCTTGCTCAACCTTTTTTTATAGCATTTGGAAATTTGATAATGAAAATATGTCAACAGGGAGGTGCCAGTTTCACTAACTTAATCAATACATCTACATCATGAGAATATACAAGGTCTGACAAACCTTCACATGCAAAAGAGGATTATAAAAATTTAAACTCTGTTCAAGGAACAATGAGCAGCATTGTTCATAAAATTCCATTTCTCACCTCATCACAAGCATAAAAATGAATCATCGTTGTGGTGTATTCTTGTGCTATAGAAGCCACAAATGCACATAAAGATGCACCCTAAATAGATGTGCTAATACCTTCCATTCATCCAATGAAGGTGGGTTAGCTCTTAGAGTTGTTTTGAGATTACATGAAGAGAAGGTTGGTACTTTGCCTCTAAATTTAGGATCATTCAGCCTATTTGGAAAGGATAAATATTGAAGAGGTATAGGAGTGAGTTTGGCTATTGGGTTTTGATGTTTAGAATAATCAAATGATATGTGTTCTCCAAAACATAAGTAAAAGAAGGCCGGTCTGGGAGACTGATTTTAATAAATTCACATGGTATTATTTCCATCTATTAGGAATCACATCTTAGGTGCTTGAGAATAAATAATAGCACAATCAGATGGATAAGAAGGTCTAATTTACATAACCTTACCTAGAATCTAACTCAAATCTCACACAAGGTACAATAGACAATGAAGATGACTAGTTTTTATATCTTACTGATGTAGAGACCTAGTTGTTTCCACAGAAGTTCAACAACTAAATTTAGACTCGTGATTATAATAACACATTCATCATGATATATATAAGTTGGTACCTAATCATCCTTTCCATCATTAAGTGAGGAAGAAAGAGAGAAAAAGTCCTAAAATATCTTGGGAAATGTAGCACTAGAAATTTGACTTGAAAGAAGCATGGCTTCTGCCTTAAAAAAAACAGTGGAGTTCACTCACTGCAACCTTGCTCAACCTTTTTTTATAGAATTTGGAAATTTGGTAATGAAAATATGTCAACAAGGAGGTGCCAGTTTCACTAACTTAATCAATACATCTACGTCATGAGAATATACAAGGTCTGACAAACCTTGACATGCCAAAATGGATTACAACAATATAAACTCTGTTCAAGGAACACTAAGTAGCATTGTTCATAAAATTCCATTTCTCACCTCAGCACAAGCACAAAAACTAATCATCACTGTGGTGTAGACTTGTGCTGAAGAAGCCACAATTACACATAAAGATGCACCCTAAATAGATGTGGTAATACCTTCCATTCATCCAATGAAGGTGGGTTGGCCCTCAAAGTTGTTTCTAGATTGCATGAAGAGAAGGTTGGTACTTTGCTTCTGAATTTAGGATCATTCAACCTATTTGGACAGGACAAATATTGAAGAGGTATAGGAATGAGTTTGGCTATTGGGTTTTGATGTTTAGAACAATTAGATGATATGTGTTCTCCAAAACATAAGTAGAAGAAGGCCTATCTAGGAGACTCATTTTAATAAATTCACAAGGTATTATTTCTATCTATTAGGAATCACATCTCAAGTGCTTGAGAATAAACAATGCATAGTCAGATGGATAAGTAGGTGCAATTTATAGAACCTCACCTAGAATCTCACTCAAATCTCACACAAGGTTCAGTAGACAATGAAGATGACCAAGTTTTCTATCTTACTAATGTAGAGACCCAGTTGTTGCCATATAATTTCAACAACTAAATTTTGACTCATGATTATAATAACACTTTCATCATGATATATATAAGTTGGTACCTAATCATCCTTTCCATAATTAAGTGAGGAAGAAAGAGAGCACAAGTCTTGAAGTACCCTGAGAAATGTAGCACTAGAAATTTGAGTTCAAAGAAGCATGGCTTTTGCCTAAAAAAAACACTAGAGTTCACTCACTGCAACCTTGCTCAACCTTTTTTTTTATAGCATTTGGAAATTTGGTAATGAAAATATGTCAATAGGGAGGTGCCAGTTTCACTAACTTAATCAATACATCTACATCATGAGAATATACAAGGTTTGACAAACCTTCACATGCCAATAGGGATTATAACAATCTAAACTTTGTTTAAGGAACACTGAGTAGAATTGTTCATAAAATGTCATTTCTCACCTCAGCAAAAGCACAAAATTGAATCATCACTGTGGTGTACGCTTGTGCTGAAGAAGCCACAAATGCACATAAATATGTACCCTAAATAAATGTGCTAATACCTTCCTTTCATCCAATGAAGGTGGGTTGGCCCTCAAAGTTGTTTTGAGATTTCATGAAGAGAAGGTTGGTACTTTGCCTTCGAATTTAGGATCATTCAGCCTATTTGGAAAGGAAAAATATTGAAGAGGTATAGGAATGAGTTTGGCTATTGGGTTTTGATGTTTAGAACAATAAGATGATATGTGTTCTCTGAAACATAAGTAGAAGAAGGCCTGTCTGGGAGACTGATTTTAATAAATTCACAAGGTATTATGTCTATCTATTAGGAATCACATCTCAAGCACTTGAGAATAAATAATAGCATAGTCAGATGGATAAGAAGGTCTAATTTATAGAACCTCACCCAGAATCTCACTCAAATCTACTAGTATCATTTCCATGATTTAGATAAGGAATGGAGGAGTCTTAATACTCCCATTCACTTAACATAAAAGCGATTAACATGGTCAGAGGATAATACTACATGAATTTCATGCCATATGTGTCCTATTGATAAAATCTGTATACCCCTATCAAAGTCTTGCAATGCAAGGGCATCAATTGAGAAGAGTCTATATACTCCACACAAAATATTCCATGTTCTTAGAGTAGTAGTTGAGCCTCAATAATTGTCAATTTGTGAGGCATTTAAACTTGTATTCTTGGTACTCCATTTTTTCTTCATATGATTAGATAATAAGCAACTATACAAAGTCAAACAACCTCTACATTCTAATAAGGAGACTCTATATCCCCCTCTCCAAGTCTTGCAAGGAAAGGACATACATTGAGAAGAGTTTATGTACTCTCAAAACCTTCAAGATCACATAATCACAATTGAGACTCAACAACTATATAGTTAAGAGGTAGAGTAACCCATATGCTTATACTTTGTTTTCCTACATGACAATGTGATAAATGGAGGAAATGAAGATTTTTTGAATATTTCCACCATTGATACAACCCATATGCAGTGCTAGGCAGGTAGAAACCATGTTTCTACATGAAAAGATAAACCATATGAAAAGTATGATGAATATCATGCTTTCCTTGCTGATAATTTCAACCATGAATACACTTTTGAGGTCACACAAATACAGTTCAATCAACTAATCCTATTTTCACAAACACTGAATGTAAGGGAGCTGTATACTTTCTGTAGGTTTTAACCCCATGCAGAAATTACCTCCATACGATTCTAGAACATAGAAAATAACCAATGTGAGAGCATAACACATAAAACACATATACACAAAGATTTCCCTTGGATCCCAAAATTGGGACTACCAGCTTGATTTTTCGTTATATTCCTTTCAATGTTACGATACATATTTATAAAAGTTGAAGCATCCAATACCATGGAATGAAAACCATTGCATCCAAAACCATGGACTGAAAAACATGCACAAAACCATAGGTAGGTCTGTCAAACCTAATATAGGGTCCAAAAAACAAAATTTTCTGGGGCACTGCCATGGACCACATAAAAGGGGGTTACCTGCACCACACAAACCCCCTATGACCCCCCTGCTATGCAATTGGTGCAACAAAGGGGGCACTTTGCCGCCCCTCTAACCCCTCCCGCCCGCCGGTTAACTACGTGCGCTAGTTATGGAAAAAATATAACACAACCCAACATTCTCCCACTTGTTGTTTTCTTTCCGTAGGGGGCCACAAGAGATTTTAGTCATTTATCTACCCCTGAAACGATCATTGTTTCTCTACACCAAGAGAAGTTCTCAGAGCTCATAGATTTTTCAATGCGTTTGCAATATTCTTCAAAGTGTCCACCTTTACCAACAACACCTTTTTGTCTTCTATCATATCCATCAAAAAGTGATATTTAACATCAATGTGCTTTGCCATTGAATGATATGTAGGGTCCTTTGCTAAGAAAATTTCACTTTGGTTGTCACAGTCTATCCTTATAGCTCCCTGTACTAACCCCATACTTGAACACAATCTCTGCAACCAAACTGCTTCTTTTATTGCATGAGTGGCTTCCATGTATTCTATCTTTGTAGTTGATAGTGCCACTACAGATTATTTCTTACTCATCCAACTGATTGCACCTCCAAATAGGTTGAACACATACCCACTTGTATATCTTCTTTGATCCAGATCTCTAGCCCAGTCTGCATCAACAAAGTCACAAATATCCATCACTCTTTCCAATCCTAGTCTTCCTTGGTAGAACAAAAATAATCACTAGTGCCACACAAATACTTGAAAACCCGCTTCACTGCTATCCATTGTTGCTTCCCTAGTTTTGATATAAACCTGCTCAATACTCCCATTGCATGTGCAATGTCTGGTCTAGTACAAACCATTGAATACATCAGGCTACTGATTGCACTTGCATATGGAACATGAGACATGCCCTCTTCCTCTTCTTGTGTCTTAGGACATTGTTCAACATATAACCTCACACTAACAAGAATAGGAACCTTCACTGGTTTGCTATCCTGCATATTAAACCTCTGTAGTATTGTCTCAACATACTTCCTCTAGTTTAGCCAGAGATTCCTCTTTTCCCGATCTATTTTAATTTCCATGCCCAAAAATATAGTTTGCAGCACCAAGATCTTTCATGTCAAATTTGGAGGACAACTGGGTATTCAAATCCTGGATAATTTCTTTGTCATTTCCAACCAGCAACATATCATTCACATACAAGACCAGATAAATAACATAGTCACCAATTAATTTAAAATACACACAATGATCTGCTTTGCTTCTGGTGAAGCCAAGTCCCCGTGTAAATTTATCAAATTTTTGACACCAAATCCTTGGTGACTGTATTAACCCATAAAAAGACTTCTTTAACTTGCATACCATTTCTTTCTTACCCTTCACCACAAACCCTTCAGGTTGCTTCATGTAGATCCCTCTTCCAGATCCCCGTGAAGAAATGTTGTCTACACATCCATCTATTCTACCTCAAAATCAAAAGCAGCAACAACAGATAAAGATAATATAATAGAAGCTACCTTGGAAACAAGAGAAAAAATATCACCAAAATCAATTCCTAGCACCTGGGAATAACCTTTTACTACCAATCGAGCTTTGTATTTATCCACCTTTCCTTCTGCATTTGTCTTCTTCTTGAACACCCATTTGATGCCAATGGGTTTCCCTCTAGCCGACAACTCCACCATATCCCAAGCCTCATTTTTGTGCAAATATGCCATTTCATCAACCATGGCCTCTTTCCAGAGTTTGTCATCCTTTGAATCTACTTCTTCCCTCACATTTCTAGGATCATCATTAGTAATAGATAAAGCAAAATTTGAACAAAAAATAGATGGACTATACCTTTCCGGTTGCCTTCTTTCTCGAGCTGATCTTCTCACACCCAGAGTTTGTGGCTCTTCATCTTCTAATTCCTCCTCTTTTGTAGAGTCTGATTCTTCCTCCTTAAGCTCAAACTCTATCTTTTGAGGTTCCTCTGGATGGACTTCATGTTTAATAACATATTTCACCTCTTTGAACATCACATCTTGGTTGTACACAACCTTCCTTGTTATCGGGTTCCAAACCTTATAACCCTTTAAACCATCCTTATACCCAATAAAGATGCACTTTTCAGATTTACTATTGAACTTGGTTCTTTTCTCCTTTGGAACATGTACATATGCATCACATCTAAATAACTTCAGATGTGAAATAGAGTGTTTCTTCCTAGTCCATACCTCTTGTGGAGTCTTATCCTCCAACACTGATGAAGGTGATCTATTGACCATGTAACATGCTGTCTCCACTGCCTCTGCCAGAATTGCTGTCGTAACCTAGCACCACTGAGCATGCTTATTGCCCTTTCCATCAACATCTTGTTCATTCTTTTTGCAACTCCATTTTGCTCAAATGTGTATGGAGTAGTCTTTTGCCATGCTATATCACACTTCTTACAAAATTCTTAAAATTCCTTGCTGCAAAACTCTCCACTGTTATCTGTTCTCAACACCTTTATCTTCTTCTCTGTCTATGTTTCCACCAGAGCCTTAAATTCTTTAAACCTGTCAACGACTCCAGATTTCTTCTTAAGGAAATACATCCATGTATTCCTTGAGAAGTCATCTATAAATGATACATAGTACATAGACTTACCCAGTGATGGAACCTTCACAGGTCCAAACACATCACTGTGCACAAGTTCTAATATATGTTTCACCCTTTTACCACTAGAGGGGAAACTCACCCGATTCTGCTTCTCATATACACAATTTTCACAGAAATCAAAATCCAGAGAGCTATTACTCATACCTTCTACCATACCTTTACAATGAAGTATTCGAATGCCTTCCTCTCCAATATGTCTATGCCTTTGATGCCACATCGTTGTCTTCTCTTCAGAGACCACTAGATTTTCTGCTCCACTTTCAAGAACCACATAATTGTTGCACCCATCAACAATAGTGATACTTTACAGCTTGTACAGAGTTCCAATTCAAACTTCCCGCATCAATACCAATGCCCCCCGAACCATCTTGCAGGTATCCTTCTCGAACATTGTTTTTACACCTGCATAATCCAACTTGCTTACAGAAATCAATTTTTGGCTAATGCAGGAATATGCATAACACCCGGAAGTGTTCTAACCCTTCCATCTTGCAACTTCAACTTTACTTTTTTGCAACAAATGATTCTAGCCTTCCTGTCATCCCCCAAGAAGACATCACCACCATCATATTTCTCATAGTCGCAGAACCACTCTCTATGGGGATTGAAGTGAAAGGATGCACCTAAGTCAATTAACCATGCCTCATGATCTACATGTGTACTTGAAGAAGCCAAGTACACATCCCCACCTTCATCTGAGGTGGTTTCTGCCTTTGTAGAAGGAGCGTCATCAGATCCCTTTCCTTTATCAAGAAATTTAGATTTACTGTCCCTTTTGTAGTGCCCTTCCTTTCTGCATTTCCAGCACACCACCTTTACAGGTTTTCTTGGAGATTTAGATATCTCTCTAGATTTAGACCTCCCACTTGATGACCTATTTTTGTTTTTGTTCTGGGACCGTCCTCGTACAGACAAGGCATCACCATTCTGGCTCCCCATATTTTTCTGTCTCATTTCCTCCGTCAGCAAGGATGAGACTATTTCATCAAATTGCAAGGTAGTTTCATTACTACCTATTGCAATAACCAGACTATCCCACGAATCTGGTAGAGAACACAACCAACTTATGCACTTATCTTCATTTGAAATTTTAATATGAACAGATAATAACTGACTTACCACAGTATTAAATGCATTCATATGCTCTGTCACCGAGTCTACGTCTTTCATCCTCAGGTTATACAAGTTTTTCCGTATGAATAGTTTATTCTCCAGAGACTTAAATTGGTACAAAGTCCCTAACTTGTCCCACAAAGCCTTTGCAGTAGCTTCCCCTGACACATTCAGTAATACTAAATTTGAGACACACAGTAGTATTGTGCTCTTTGTTATCCAACTTCTTCCATTGTTTATCAGACACTCCCATTGATTTAGTACCAAGATCTACCACGATCCACTAATCTTTGAATCTATTGATTCCTTCACTGCTTTCTAGTGCCCCTTCCCTAGTTTTGACATAAATATGCTCTCCCACTGCATGTGCTACTCCCACTTTATGTGCAATGTTTGGTCTAGTACAGACCATTGCATACACCATACTACTGACTGCACTTGCATATGGAACATGGGACATGTCGTCTTCCTCTTCTTGTGTCTTGGGAGACTGTTCAGCAGGTAACCTCACACCTACAGGAATAGGAACCTTCATCGGTTTACTATCCTGCATATTAAACCTCTACAGTATTGTCTCGACATACTTCCTCTGGTTTAACCAGAGCTTCCTCTTTTCCCAGTATCTTTTAGTTTCCATGCCCAAAATATAGTTTGTAGCACCAAGATATTTCATGTTGAATTTGGAGGACAATTGGGCCATCAAAACCTGGATAATTTCTTTGTCATTTCCAACCAGCAACATATCATCCACATACAAGACCAAATAAATAACAAGGTCACCAATTAATTTAAAATACACACAGTGACCTGCTTTACTTCTAGTGAAGCCAAGTCCCTGTATAAATGTATCAAATTTCTAATACCACATCCTTGATGATTGTTAAAACCCATACAGAGACTTCTTTAACTTTCATACCATTTATTTCTTACCCTTCATTGCAAAACCTTTAGGTTTCTTCATGTAGATCTCCTCTTCCAGATCCCCATGAAGAAATGTTGTCTTCACATCCATTTGTTCTACCTCAAAATCAAAAGAAACAATAATAGATAAAAATAATCTAATAGAAGCTACCTTGGCAACAAAAGAAAAAATATCACTAAAATCAGTTCATGACACCTCGGAATAACCTTTTTCTACTAGCCAAGCTTTGTATTTCTCCACCTTTCCTTCTGCATTTGTCTTCTTCTTGAACACCCATTTGCTGCCAATGGGTTTCCTTCCAACCGACAACTCCACCAAATCTTAAGCCTCATTTTTGTGCAAAGATACCATTTCATCAACCATGGCCTCTTTCCAGATTTTTCTATCCTCTGAATCTATTGCTTCCTTCACAGTTTTGGGACATCATCAGTAATAGATAAAGAAAAATTTGAACAAAAAGGAGATGGACTATACCTTTCCAACTGCCTTCTATCTCAAACTGATATTCTCACACCCGGAATTTGTGGATATTCATCTTCTAATTCCTCCTTTGCTGTAGAGTCTGATTCTTCCTCCTTAAGCTCAACTCTATCTTCTCATGTTCCTTTGGTTGGGATTCATTTTTAATAACATCTTTCACCTCTCTGAACACCACATCTCGGTTGTACACAAACTTCCTTGTAAAATGTTTCCAAAGCTTATAACCCTTTAAACCATCCTTATACCCAATAAATATGGACCAAAAGCCATCACGTCCAAAACCATCGACCGAAAAATAGGCACGAAACCATAGGTAGGTTCGCCCAACCTAATATAGGGTCCGAAAAATAAAATTTTCTAGGCCACTACCCCAAACCCCATAGAAGGGGGTTATGTGCACCCCTCAAACCCCCTGTGACCCCCTGCAATGTAATCGGCACAACAAAGGGGGCGCTCCACCCCCCCTCTAACCGCCTAGTTAACTACGTGGGTTAGTCGTGGAAAGAATATAACAAAACCCAACACTTTCATGGTAATATACTTGACACCTCAACATTTCATTGTGAGTTTGAGTAGGAGTAATGTAACCCCCATGTTGCACTTTGATGTTAGTCATGATCGTGTAAGAAATAAATGAAAGAAATCATGGTTTCCTAGAGTTTAAGGTCAATAAACTTTTTCAAAGCCAGCAAAGAAATAATGTGACCATTATGATTATATGAGTGAAGAAACAATTAATTTTATAGTTTAATCCTAAAAGATCCTATATCATAGAATCCAAAAGTCCTGCTATTTTTTATGCCTACGATCTGAATTTATTCCTCAAGCCAGATGGGATAGGGAAGTCTCTTCCTTTTACTGTCAATACTCATTTGGAAGACAAAGTTATTGACATATGTGATGGATATTCCTTGGTAGACAAACAGAGGGTATGTTGTAAAATTATTGAAGCTTTCAGTCATACAAATCCATTTCAACCTATAGATAGCTCTATTGTGGACAATAACAAAGTTGGACAACCTCAGAAAATTGATTAAACCTATAATGAAACCCTGAATGACATATACAACTATAGTGCTGAGAATGAAAACAATGTCAAGAAAATCATTGATGGAGAATATAGGCTTGACCAAATAAAAAAAATTTCTCTGGACCACATCAAATGCAAATATGTTCTCTTCTCCATGAACATGTGGACAATCATTCATGCACTAGATTTTTAAAAGGACATGAAGTCAATACTGAGGGACAATTTTGGGGCCTAGAAAAGGTGCATTCTGGAATGATCAATGATATAGATCAAAATGATCCTAAAACCAATAAGAGGAAATTTTCTCAACGTAGTCATAAACAAGATCTGGCTGCTCTGACCACGCAGATTATGGGGTTTAGGGTTTGATGGTGATACAAACATCATTATGAAGTGTTGTGTTGTGTATGTGTATCAATTTTTGGGCATTATATTTTGTAAAGATAATCTAAGACATTGCTTATAGTGGACCACTAAAAAACAATCAGGTTCCATCTTTCTAATTCCCTTCATTGCGTGTTCAATTTTTGAATGAGAAATGACTTTTTGTGGGTATTATTGGTCTTTTAGATCAACAGAAATCACATTGGATATTTTATCAAGTTCAAAGAGATTCGTTGGAATCATTCTCATTGCAGATGATAGGCTAAAGCTCTATGGACCACACTGCCATCAACTACTTATTTTGCTTACCCCTAGGATCTATAATTGCAATGTATATCTACCATGCATTTTGGGTATTCTCTACTTTAAAATAGTGATTTCGATACTATGATTTGTCACCCATGCATTTGACATTATTTGATGTATGGATTCTCCATATCCATTGTTTGGTTTCTTCTGAATATTTTTGTCACCGTATATGTTGGCATGGCTTTCTATTCAGGACAGTGGCATCATTGTAATACCAAACTAAAGTATTGATATTTGTACTTCAACGCATTGGAACGATGGTATGGAAACTCAAAGACCTTGTTGAAGGTGTCATCACTGTTAGGTTTAGTCTCTGATTAGTTAGCATTGCATATATTCTCACCGTACTTGTAATTATGTATAGGTAAGTCTGGATGCTTGTCAAATATATATAGTTAAAATCTTGAACCAATGATGATAGCTATGTTACAACTCATTGGACAGAGATAGTGTTATGCAATAGTCTTGTTCACAAATAAAGTTGTGAACAAGCCTGATTCACATCTAGGAAGCTTGATTCATGAGATTTTGTACTTTGTATCTTTTTGATGAACTTTTGATGACAACTAATTGTAGAAGAGAAAGGATCAGGTTCAAGAATGACCATTTGAAGCCAAGCTTTGTTCTTTGTGGATCCTTCTCTCAGTAAAATTTTGCTTAGCATATATATCTTCAATAGATCAATCAATATTGACATTAACAGTCAGCGCCAAAAGAATAATTCATTGTTCTCTCTGAAATCAAGTATGGCCTTAAGGAACTTTAAAATATTTGGCAAACAGACAAACATTGAAAGGGATTATGGGCTTACAACTTATTTTATTCTTTTAATGGTTGAGCTCATTTGCAAGTGGTTCTCCATATGTCATAAATTTTGGACTCTGAAGTAGTAAAGGGTTATATTCCATCTCTAACATTTCAACTCTCTAAGACAGTTCAAAAATCCTGGTAATGCATCAAGATTAAAAGAGAAGGCCCAACCCCCTACTCACTATGATTTAACTATGTTTTTGACATTAGTCACTAATGTGGCACATTTCTCAACTGAGTTATATTTAAGGTTGAAGGGAAAATAGATATATTTTCAACCTCTAGTGAAATCCAAGCTCAAAATATAGTGGATACAACACTTGTTGAATTTGGGGTTTAAAAGGACAGTTTCCCACTCTGATTGCTGATCACAAACTGAAAATCTTGCACTATTTTATTTTATGCCCACCCATTCAACATTTGATGTGGCTTATGGGTTTGAAGTTTGCAATGGAAGATCCTCAATATGACTAGTGATAGCATCCAAGCCATAAGATAGCATGTGAAGAAGCCTCTCACCCCCCACACTAAGGGCTTGTAAAATTATACAATTTTGTCCACCTTATAGTTATTTCAAAATTTGCAAAGACACGTAAAGTCATTGTCCCTCTAGGTGTGATAAAGAGGTGTGTCCTTTTCGATGCCTAAGGTCTATTGTTAAACATACATTATTAGTTCTTGGTCCAAAAAATTGTAAGCCAAGATAAATGGAGAAATCAACAACTTAACTAAAACCTTTAAAGCTGAAAATGAGATGCCATCTTGTTATTGTCTCAATCATGTTGGTATTCAAGACCATAACCTTGATGTTCCTGTGATCCAAATAGGACCATGCTTAGAGAATGTGCAACCACAACAAGAAATCACAAAGTTTAATTAATTGTGGACACTTGTAATATTATGGAAAGAAATATAAGATCAACAAATCAAAAAATCCCCACACAAACAATAATATGGTTGGGAGGAAAATCAACTGTGAATTTTGTTGGCAAAGAAATTCTACACCTACAACACATGAACAACATGAAGCAAACAAATAACAACAACCCATTTACAATGGCAAATACCAAATAAATAGCCAATGTAAGGTAACACTGTTAAAATTTGAAACTAGGGCCAAACTCCATGTGGGTCATCTTATTAATGGAGGCTAATATTTTTCTTCAATCCCTCTCATCAAGAGGTGTAGGATTGATCTAAAGATCATCCGATTCTGATAAGTATTCATGGAGATATGAATTTATTTGTGTTATGGGACAATTCGTCAAGGTCGGCCATCAACCAATTAAACCCCACTTATGCTCAACGTTTTAGTATAAATAGAGGTGGCCTTCAAGTCATTTCAACACACTCGAGATCTCTTCCTCTCTACTTATATTTTGGTTTTAGTAGGAGGAGATATTCTAAGGGATAACACTTCCCTAATCTAGAGGGTAGAAGCCAGAACTGTCGGGAACATCCAGAACTATTGGGAACTATGGGGAAAGTTGACACAGAGGGCAGAACCCGAGACTGCTGAGAATTGTCATAACTGCCAGGAAAGCTAACGCAGAGGGCATAAGTCAGAATTTTCGAGAATAGCCAGAACTTCCAGAATTGGTGGGAAAGCTGACGAAGAGGGCAGAAAAGGTTGACACAGTCCATAGAGGCTGATGTTGGGTTTTTTCATGGGGCAGATTGGAGCTAAGGAGTTGCTGGAGTGTTTATCTGGGGTTTCAGATGGAGCATCTATCTCAGAAGTAGATTAGCATGCAAGGGACAACTAACTAACATTGGGACAGTTGTATGGTACTTAGGAGAAAGTACACTAAGCATGCAATGTTACAACAAGCATGTAAGGGACAACAAACTAATATTGGGACAGCAACATGATACTTAGTGTAGCAAGCATGTATTGGTATAGCTAGTATGCAACAAAAAGCATGCTAAGGACAACAAGCATGCTAGGGACAACAAGTAAGGGACAACAAGCAAGCAAGGTGTAGCCAACACATAGGTCAGTATGGGAACATGGTGAAACAATGGCACATAATGCGATACAGTGATGGGTACAGTCATGATTAATGAAGCATGATGAGATGTAGCATAGTGATGATGGGTGCAACATGGTGCAACATGGTCAGGTGTAGCATGATGATGAAATGCATCACAACAATAGGTGAAGGAGTCACCTTGGAGAATCAGCTGAAGAAGCATGTCTTCAACTGATCTCATGTATCATCTTCTTATAGATGATCTATGCTCTTATGTGGATAAGTCAAAGTGTTGAATTATGTTGTAAATGTACTATCTCTCTCTCTCTTTGCTAAACCATCGAAGAACATATAGGAATAATTGATCAAGGGTTTCCCCACATTAGGGTTTGTCCTTGGCTAGCGCCACATCTTATGTCTGCTTGTCTTGGCTTGTCTTCTGTGATTTATGTTTATGTTCTATTTGCAATTTACGTTAATGCCGATGTGTTTGCTAATTTGGAATATATATATATATATTTTGTAAGCTGGGGTGGGACTCTCCGAGCTCTCTGATTTACATGTCCATTATGTACCCCTCTATGGGGGAAGGGTAGCCCAATATTTGAACCCAAGACTTCCGGTTCGGTGGGACTTCATTTCCACGGCCCTTGCCCCTTGAGCTACCCCATGTGGACAATTTGGAAAATATATTGAGCTAACTTTGAAAACTAAAATAAATTGCTCTAAGTGTAGAACATACCTAAAATTAACATGGTATCAGAGCTGAGGTTAAGACAATGCTCAAGCAAGAGTGAAAGAGCAATCACCAAAGACAGTTGGGAAAGGACAAAAGGATTATTGGATTCCTCATCCCTCTTCACATTCACCAAGGGTGAAGTCGAAGTAGAGAATATTATCAGAATGGTAGAACAAAAGTTTTTGATGACCTACCTAAAGATCACTTCATTGGGAAGTCTAGATCTAAGGGTGGAAGGAAAGGTAGATGGCTTGGTTGCATTAAGTTTGGCCATTATGTGAAGAAGTGTCCGAATGGTAGAGACACATCTATTGATGAAGATAAAAATCATTCCAGGGACATCTTCAATGATCACAAGAATGAAAGGTAATGCAGGTCATCAAGGAAATGGCCAACTCTTCAAAGAAAGCAGGGAACACCAGGTATGAAGAATCAAATGTTGTTTTTGATAAGATAAAGAAGCGTTATCTTGTATTGTCCATCCCCCTCAGATTCTTTGGGAATCTGGCTTATTAATTGTAGTACTTCAAGGCACTCCATCGGATAGAAGGGTGCACTCTCTAATTTGGTAGAGATGGAAACAATCATGGGATTATACTTGGAGCTGATGCCACCAATCCGAGAAAGCGTGTACGGAATGTTACCCCTCAATTGAATGAGGGTAACTCGATTCATTTACAGAATCTCTTTTATGTACTTGATTGCAAAAAGAACCTAGTGTCGATTCGGCAATGGAAGTCATAGGTTATAGGGTGGCACTCATCGATGGAAAGGTGTGCGTTTGAAAATAGAATTTTCAAAGATGTTTTTAAGTTTAGGGTTGTATCAAGTTGCAGGAAGTCCATTGGGGACCATGTCCATTGACACATAACACTGAAGGTTTGTGAGTCAGATGGTGACAGGGATGCTTGAATTAAAAAAGAGCATGAAAGTACATGTCTAAGATGTACTAAAGGAAAATATTACAAGGGGACCATTCCCCTCATGTAGTAGGTCCAAAGGTTTTGAACAACCCAAGGGGTTTGAGATTCATGACCAGGAATCTCACGTATGCAGGTGGAAGAAAGCCCTCTATGGCTTGAAGCAAAATTCATCGGGCATAGTATGAGAGGATTCATAGCTGTTAGATGAAGCTAAGACTCACTAAGAGTGAAGCCGATCCAAACCATTGTTTGAAGGTTGTGGATGATAGACCTCTCATACCAGCACCTTCTGAGGATGACCTATTTCAAATAGGTGTAGACCCTTTGATTTGCGAAAGTAACAGGGAGTTGGATTCTAATTTCTAGATGTGGAATGGTAAACTGCAAGCTTGTGACTACCTCGAGGATATTAACTTTTAGAAGTTATATGGTGATGATGCCAAACCAGATTTGGGAAATGCCTCTGAGTTTCATAAACTCATTTGCATTGATGTTCTTGGTGAACTTCCGTCTAGACATGTGTTTTGTAGTTAGCATGGTGAGCTCATATTTGGTCGAGCCTCACTGGATTGGTTCCAAGAATCTTCTGAGATATCTTCAGGGCAAAATCTCTCATGGATTGAGATACACTGCCGAAAATATGAAGCTACATGATTATTCGAATGTTGACTGGGCAGGTAGTGTGGAGGATCACTAGAGCACTTCTCAACATTGGTTCTCTTTGGGTTCTGCTTCAATATCATGGATGAGTAGGAAAAAGAAGTTGGTTGCTATAAGCACTGTCAAGATTGAATAAATAACTATGAGTATGATCTCGTATGAAGTTTCTTAGTTGTGGAAGCTCTTTAGTGAGATATTTGTACATATGATGCATACCACCGTGACCCTCTATGACAACCAAGGGGGGATTCGATTGTTGAGGAATCCCATATTCGATGATTGCTCTAGCAGATAGACATCAGATACTACCTTACGGTAAGTCGATGAGAGAGGAGGCTCCATCGCATTGAGACTGATGTACAGGTCACAAACATTTTGTCAAAGCCTTGGGGAATGGTCAAATTCTTGACTTTTCGAGAATGACTTGGTGTCCTTTAGAGACCCTCTTATGAGGGTCATGTATGATGCACATATTGAGCTCTAGGAGCTCCAAGGGGGTCCAGGGTACTTCTTGGAGCAACATACGACCACATGGCGATTCACTCTCCCCTGGTGGTGCGCTATGTATAGGGTGACAGGTTCTACCTTCTCCTGTGATACCCCGTGGCAACTAATAAACAAGTATATTTTAGTGGTGACAATATACTTGCTTACCGTTCAACAGATCTAACAATAATAAAATTAGAATATAATATATAAATTATAGCTAAATTGTATTATAACATTACCATACCTATTAGTTGCCATTCATTCCCATTTATTACCCTACTGGGTTTTGACTTATTCTCTCATGGATCCAATCCTAATGATGAACCACGGAGGTTGGTTCGAAACGTTGATTACAACAAATATGATTGCAATGACTCTGAAAGATAACACCACATAGAATATAGATCATATAAGCCTCAAATCAATAAAGTGCCATTGTGAACAATAGAAGTTGAATATGTCACCACAACAACAGTAGCATGTCAAGCAATTTGAATGAGAAGGATGTTGAAGGATCTATACCACAACCAAGATCGAACAACAACTATTTTCTACAACAACACTTCCGCAATTTCACTATCAAAGAACCCTGTTTTTCACAAGAGGACTAAGCACATTGATGCCAAATATCATTTTATTAGAGAGTTGATTAACAATGATGAAATTTTGTTACATCACTGCAAGGCACAGGAACAGTTCGCTGATGTTTTCACAAGCCATTGGCACGTGAAAATTTTGTTGAACAATTTGCTGATATTTTCACAAAGCCATTGGCATGTGAAAATTTTGTTTATCTCGGAGAATTTCGGAATTGTGGAAGTTGTGATTGAGGGGGAGTGTTAGAAATATTAATCTCAACTGCTGCAGTTAATAAATTGACAACAACCATACTTTCCCAATCGATTCTTGCAGGTTGCGAATTTTGTTTGCATGTTGAAGGATAGAGGTTCCGAGCAGGAGTACGAGTTCTCCATTCTGCAACACACATTAGATAATTAAATTCAAAAGGGTATTTAATACAAAGTTCGTCAATATGTATGGGCAAGCATTCACTCCACCACTATTACTTTCAGTATACAACCTTTGTCTTAATGTTTTGTTTAGTCGTGCATTAATGCGTCAAAAATAAGTTTGATATATATATATATATATATATATATATTATTATATATATATTGGTGGGAGCATGAAAACAAGTTCATACATAGCTTATTGTCTGTTACTTCCCAACCCCTCGTGAAGTGTAAATCCCCCTAAACCTTTATTTTCTCCATTTATATGTATTTCATGCAATAGAAATATAATCCAAAGCCTTGTTGTGTTTCTCCAAGCTCTTACTCTATTTTTTACTCTGTTTTGCTGATTTGCTGCAATTGGGTAATTGACTTGCCACAACTAGAGATTAGATTCCTCTCCTCTCCTCTTCCCTCGTAAAATTCTTCAACAACTATAACCCATGATCTTGGGAAAATTTCCACTATTTTCCAACCTATTACTACGCTTTAAAGGGTGGCCTGATTGCGAGAGAGGGGATACATTACACATGCATGTTAGTTTCAATTATAAATCTCAAGGATTTAACCAATGATAGAGAGAGGGTGGTTATACAAATGCATGTATTTGGAATATAAGAATATGATTAGAGAGAGGGGAGTCGTATGTTTCCATTATAATTTTCATGAAAGATAATGAAAAATAGTAAATGAAAGATTAAATGATAAACAAGTATCTTGTATATTGAACCAATTTTAATAAATTAATTAAGAAAATGAAATTCAAATCACAGTCGTATATATCAGACATATTTATTTTCTTAATGTGTTTATTTTTACTATCGAGTTTAAATAGTGTATTAATTTTATAGCTGTTATTTTTAGTATCCAATTTTATAGATTTGTAATTTCCTTATTAAAATTTAGTTTATCAAATTCTATTCATATCAAGGTCCCCCGTGTAACGCCTTGCAGGTTTGGGCACGAGCGCGCACCCCTTCCATCGCGAAATGAGGCTAAGTATGGAAGTGTGAGCACTTTACCATGTGGAGGCGCAGTCATGCTAGATGTACGCGCGGTTATGGAGGGCGTTCGCATGTTTATAGGGCGATTTCGCAGCTCGCCCCACATATGGAAGGCGACCGAGGGTGGATGAAAGCGTGGGTGAGCCAACGCTTGAACAACATGTTAGTTCGGTGTCCATGTTATGATTTGGAAGGTCAGCCATGGAGTTGGTCGCCGCCCAAAGATGTGTATAAACATATGGAGTGCAGATTTGTTTTGGATCATCTCACATCATCGCATTCGCTCTTCGCACAGTTGGAAGTGCGCATAAGAGGTGTGAGGGAGGTGACTCTACCGCAGGTCGCACATAGCAGATGTGCCCATCGAGTCGGGCGACGGTGTGTTGTGTAGCACGGGTAGGAGGTCGGGTAGGACTGCCCGCTGGGTGAGGGCACACAGGCGAGGTTGCGGTTGGACTGCCTGCCCAAGGGGTGAACGCACATGGTGAGGGGCGCCCGGGTTGAATGATACTTGGTCGGAGGTCGTGCGGGTGTGCACGGGCACGCCCACCCGTTCGGGCAGACTTGTATCTTTGTTGTATATTTTGGTTAAGGCGTCGGTGCGACCGCCGTGCGCTCTTGCATAGGCGAGTGCCCGCCTTGGGTTGTAACGCTGGTGGAGCGACGCTCTCGGCCATTGTAAAAATTCCTCTTATATAATAAAAGAAAGTTTCTCTTGCATATTATTGTGGTTCTTGGTTATCGTTTATCATGTTGTTATAATGGATTCTGCACATTATAATCTTAACTGAAGTTTTTATACATGAATGAAGGCGTAGTTCGTAAAGTAGCATAATCATGGAAATGGTTGGTTACTTAGGCGGTGCCGCACCCAATCACCTTAATTAAAAAAGAGTTGGGGGCGTGACAGGTGGTATCAGAGCTGATTTAGGGTTGAAGAAGCTTGATAATAAGCAAAGAGAACGAATATGTATGCAAGGACAAGTTATGGAGAAATCATGGATGAACAGTTTGGGTTTCGTGGACTTGATGGTCCGTGGGAAGACCACTCAAGCTCTTGTGGACACAGGGGCCACTCATAACTTTATGAAGACACGTTTGGCAAGAGAGGTCGGACTGATGATCCTCCCATCAAACATGGAGGTCAAGGTAGTGAACTCTAAGGCTAAGGTGACGGGTTTGGCACATGAAGTGCCGGTGCAAATAAAATACTGGACGGGTCAGTTGGACTTCACGGTGATGGAGATGAACGACTTTGATGTGATACTTGGACAAGATTTCTTGAAGGGCAACAGGGCTATTGTTGTCCCATTCTGTGATGAGGCGGTGATGGTTGGACAGACACAAAATTGGACTTTTCCCACTCATAGGCAAAGGAGGGAAGTCAAGGTGCAGCATGTTTCTGCACTAAGTTTGGAGAAGGCTATGAAGGAGTCAGATATGGAGACATATGCGGTGATGTTCAAGGGAGTCGAAGGTGATGGAGTGGGGACGCCTGTTCCAGCTGAGATTTCTAATGTACTTGCCGAGTATGTGGATTTGATGCCTGATGAGTTACTAAAGAAGCTTCCACCAAGGCGTGCAGTGGACCATAGCATTGAGCTTGAACCATGGAAGGCACCCCTGGCTAAAGCACCTTATCGTTTTTTAGGGCTTGAGTTGGAGGAATTGAAACAACAGCTAAAGAAGTTAGCTGATGCAGGTTTCATTAGACCTTCAAGGTCCCCATATGGAGCTCCGGTATTATTCCAGCAAAAGAAGGATTCCAATGAGCTATAGATGTGCTATGACTAACGTGCATTGAACAAGCAGATGGTGAGAAACAGGTGTCCTTTGCCATTGGATGCTGATTGCTTTGACAAGCTTGCGAAAGCTCGAGTGTTTTCCAAGCTGGACTTAAGGCATGGGTACTATCAGGTGCAGATTGCTGAAGGAGACGAGAAGAAGACCACGATCGTAACAAGGTATGGTAGCTTTGAGTTCCTTGTTATGTCATTCGGGTTGTGCAACGCTACATTTTGCACTTTGATGAATGATGTTCTACGACCATACTTGGACTCGTTCATAGTAGTATACTTGGATGATATAGTGGTGTATAGTGACAACATGGAGGATCATAAGAAGCACTTGGCGATGGTGTTCAAGGCACTGAGGGAGAATCAATTGTTCTTGAAGAAGTATAAGTGTGTGTTCGCTCAGACCGAGATTCCGTTCCTTGGGCATATTGTTAGTCAGGGGTACATACGGATGGAGCCGAGAAGAGTGAAGGCTATTGAGGACTGGGTTGAACCGAAGAATGTCCATGAGATGAGGGTGTTCTTGGGCATGACCAACTACCAACGGAAGTTTGTAGAAGGTTACTCCAAGGTGACATCGACACTGACAAACCTACTGAAAAAAGACAAGAGGTGGTGTTGGACGGAGAAATGTCAAAAGGAATTTGATGACTTGAAGAGAAGGATGGTTACAGTGCCGATACTGAAGTTGCCTGACTTCGGGAGACCGTTTGAGGTACATACTTATGCTTCAGATTTTTCCATAGGAGGGGTTCTTATGCAGGATGGGCATCCGGTGGTGTATGAGAGTCGGAAGTTGCAGGATAGAGAGCGGAGGTATCTGGTTCATGAGAAGGAGATGACTGCGATCATCCATTGTCTTCATGTATGGAGGCATTACCTGATTGGGAAGCCGTTTGTTATCAAGACTGACAACATTGCAGCAAGTTATTTTGCATCACAACCGAAGCTTTCTGCGAAGCAAGCTCATTGGAAAGACTTCTTAGCAGAGTTCGACATGTCTATTGAGTATAGGCCGGGTAGACACAATGCGCTAGCAGATGCCCTTAGTAGGAAGGGACAACTTGCAGTATTGGAGAGTGAAGACCGGGTAGCAAGAAGTAGAAGTCAGGTTCAGATGTCAGAAGAGATGCAAAAAAAACTGAAGGAAAGTGTTGAAACTGATACTTTGGTGCAAAATATAGGGAAGCAGATAAAGGAAGGGAAGACACGAAAGTTCTTTCTACGGGATGGTTACTTGTTCTTTGGAAACCGACTCTATGTTCCAAAGACATCTGGTCTCAGGAGGCACCTTTTGAAGGAGTGCCACGATTCTCCATGGGCTGGCCACCCAGGGCAGCGTCGTTCTTTGGCATTGTTGGAGAGAGGGTTCTTTTGGGAGAAGATGTGGGAGGATATGGAGGAGTATGTACATACGTGCATCATTTGTCAGTAGGACAAATCAGATATACAGAGGCAAGGAGGATTATTGCAGCCTTTACCGATTCTAGAGAGGCCATGGATGAGTGTCTCGATGGACTTCATCACTCAGTTACCATAGGTGCAGGGGTATAATGGGATCATGGTCATGGTTGATCGTTTTTCCAAGTATGCTGTCTTTGCTCTGACAAAGATACCTTGTGGGGCCGAGCGGACTGCGAAGTTTTTATTTAAGAACATAATGAAGTATTGGGGGATGCCGTTGAGTATTGTGTCGGATAGAGATCTGCGTTTTACAGGGAGATTTTGGACCACATTGTTCAAGTTAGTTGGGACAGAGTTGTTGAGGAGTTCGAGCTACCATTCCCAGACAGATGGGCAGACCAAGTGTATCAACGCATTGCTGGAGGACTACTTGAGACATTATGTGACGGCTAATCAGAAGAATTGGCCTAAACTCTTGGATATTGCTCAGTTTAGCTACAATATTCAAAAGAGTTCTACGACAGGGTACACTCCATTTGAGTTGGTGAATGGGCAGATGTCGGTTGCACTGCACACCGTTGAGACCACAGGTTTTTTGAGGAGTCCTCATGCGAAGAGGTTCATGAAGGCTTGGGAGGAGACCTTGGAGTTGGCATGGTTGCGCTTGCACGATGCTGCAAGGAGGATGAAGAAGTATGCTGATAGGGGAAGACGTGATGTACACTTCAGTGTGAGAGATATGGTGTTTCTCAGGATTATTGAGGAGCAGTTTCAACTAGCCAAGGGGACGACTTCCAAACTGACACGGAAGTATGAGGGACCATTTCGAGTGAAGAAGCAAGTGAGGGAGGTTGCTTACGAGCTGGATCTTCCACACCATATGCACATGAAGCATCCAATTTTTCACGTTAGTTAGTTGAAGAGATGCAGACTTGATTCAGACCATCCAGAGAGAGCTGAACTGCCGAGAGGACCAGCCAGGATAGTGGACAAACCAGGCTTGGAGTTGGAGAAGATTTTGAGCTTCAAGACTACAGGGATTGGTTACCACCAGAAACGGGAGTACCTTGTCAGATGGAAGGAAGCACCGGAAGAGGAGAGTTGGGAATCAGAGGACTCATTTTGGAGAAGGAAGAGAAAGATTGCAAGGTATGAACGGAGGATACTTAGACGATCGGGATTGTCGAGGGCGACAATGATTTCTAGTGGGGGAGGATGTAACGCCTTGCAGGTTTGGGCACGAGCACGCGCCCCTTCCATCACGAAATGAGGCTAAGTATGGAAGTGCGAGCGCTTCACCATGTGGAGGCGCAGTTATGTTAGATGTGTGCGTGGTTATGGAGGGCGTTTGCATGTTTATAGGGCAAGTTGGCAGCTCGCCCCACATATGGAAGCCGATCGAGGTTGGATGAAAGCGTGGGCGAGCCGACGCTTGAACGACATGTTGGTTGGGCATCCATGTTATGATTTGGAAGGTCGGCCATGGAGTTGGTCACCACCCAAACATGTGTATAAACATATGGAGTGCGCATTTGTTTTGGATCATCTCACATCATTGCATTCGCTCTTCGCACGGTTGGAAGTGCACATACGAGGTGCGAGGGAGGTGACTCTACCGCAGGTCGCACATAACAGATGTGCCCGCCGAGTCGGGCAACGGTGTGTTGTGTAGCACGGGTAGGAGGTCGGGTAGGACGGCCCGCCGGGTGAGGGCACACGGGCAAGGTCACGGTTGGACTGCCCGCCCAAAGGGTGGACACACACGGTGAGGGGCGCCCGGGTTGAACGATACTTGGTTGGAGGTCGTGTGGGTGTGCACGGGCGCGCCTACACGTTTGGGCAGACTTGTATCTTTGTTGTATATTTTGGTCAAGGCGTCGGTGCGACCGCCGTACGCTCTTGCACGGGCGGGTGCCCGCCTTGGGTTGTAACGCCGGTGGAGTGACGCTCCCGACCATTGTAAAAATTCCTCATATATAATAAAAGAAAGTTTCTCTTGCATATTCTTGTGGTTCTTGGTTATCGTTTATCATGTTGTTATAATGGATTCCGCACATTATAATCTTAATTGAAGTTTTTATACATGAATGAAGGTGTAGTTTGTAAAGTAGCATAATCATGGAAACGGTTGGTTACTTAGGCAGTGCCGCACCCGCTCAACTTAAGAAAAAAGGAGTTGGGGGCGTGACACCCCGAGTCTAGCGGGCGATAAATGGCTCAACCAGTGATACCACGTGGTTTTTCATTGTGAGCCACAAACCAGCATTCCTCCCCAGTTGTCACGCCCCCGACCTTACGGTAATCTTCCAACCATGCCGACAAGGTGCGGCACCACCCCACTCTTTCTTTTTGACAATAATTAAGTGTGCGGACTATGCCTAATTCACAACCGATACTTAGTTTGTTTTTCACAACCAAGTAAAAAGCATTAAACCTTTATATCTATGATCACCCATACTTAATCATTGTCCATAGCAATATAAAACAACAATTGCACGATATAAAGGGGAGGGGCAACTCCCGAACAGTCTACCCAACAATATATACTATATCAGATTTTCAACAGTACAATAAGCTAGTGTGCTTGCAAAATCAAGCCAACACTTAGCCAATTTTATACATACAAGGTAACCTGCCTTATAATAGAGAATTTTCACCTTTATACATGAGCGGGTGCCCACACACAGGTCACCAAGACGCTCGTATAATCCCTTCACAATTCTGCACTTCACAACCATCAACAATCCTTCATACTTCGACCATAACCAAGAGCCAATTCCTTGCACACTTCTTCCTTATGCGCATGAGCTATGCGCTCAACCTGCGCACTACTCTCTTATGCGTAGACCTTGAAGCTTGTTTGATTGCTTGAATGATTTGAATCCCCAACATTATGCGTATATATACGAAGGCTAACGTGTGGGACAGGTGGGCGAAGCCCCTCGGCTGACGCCCCCATCCTCCACACAAAGCCCTTACGTATTGCCCACCATACCGTCAGCCTTACATGTGTAACACACCCCCAAACTTGGCATATAAACCTGCCAATTGGTTGCTGTCCATCGCATATACTTTACCTTCGTCGCTTTGCCACATATTGTTGTCGTTCATTGTTTGTTGTTCGCCCGCACCGCAGGTCGCCCGGCTTGCATGCTGCCCGTGCGCGCCCGCCCGTGCTCAACCTTCGTGCGCCTCCGCCTGGTTGTTCCGCCTTTGTGCGTGCCCACCCAGCCTTTCATCCATCGTGCGCGCATGCCTGGCGTTCCACTCGTGCGCGCTCGTCGCATTTACCTCCACCTAACGGCCTGCCCAAGTTGCCTGGCGCGTGCCTAGTGAACCTCACCGTGTCATGCACCCGTCGCACCGTCACCAAACTCCTAAGGCGGTACATCCTCCTCCACCTGAAGTCGTTGTCGTCCTCGACAACATCCCAACTCCAAGCATCAACCATGATGTCGACTTCCCTCACATACGGCAATCATCCCTGCAACATATGTAGGCCTCCATCTCCACCATGTCTTATCCAAGTGACTAACTTCCACCAAGATATCCCATACCAAGGTATGTCATCAATGTCCATAACCATCGACCAACTACCACAATGTCTCCATGCTACTCTCCACCATGAAAGGCTGATCCTTTCAACACCAAGCTACATGTCCACTGCAACAATGTGTCCTCCATCATGTCATCAAACTATCAAGTGCTCAAAGAGAGAGAACACTTCTCCATCAAGTGTCAAGTCAAGTGTTTCAAGAGGGCACCTCATCACCAAGTCAAGTGCCTCAAGTAAACACCTTCCTCCATCATGTGTCCAATGTGCTCATCTATTATGAGACCTCATCAACACAATAGCTCCATGTGTTCCCTGTGCTCAGCTGCCATGATACTCCACCAATGTCAACACATCTCTGTACACTTCGCGACCCCATGTCTGAACTAGTCGGGTGATCAGTCCAACCATCACGCTCAAACAATGAGATTGAACATCCTCATGCCACCATCAGTTGTTTCCCAAAACATCTGCCACATCCTGAACTCCATCAAGAATAAACCATGCTCAGGTCCATGAAGTAATCTCCATCCATCTGCAACATGTCATCATGCTTGATGCCAAGTCATCCCTGCACCATCATAACCTGCCCAACTGTTTAGGGACTCACTGCCATGAGCAGCTAACAATGAGCCCCATCTTCTTGTCTCTCTAAGAAGATGTAGAGGGGTGAGAGCTTGTAGGCTCCCCCTCACTAATCAATTCGATCCACCTATCAGGATCTTCAACCTCCAACCTTTGTAGGTAAGTAACCCAGTCCTCACCCAGTCTCATATATGCCTCATCCTCTTCATCTTCGATTACCTCTAGCCTTCTTGTCAAGTCCAAGATGCTATCTGAAAGTGACTTGATAACCAAGGATTGTTCGGTAAGCTTTGTCTCTTCCTTGGACAAACGCTTACATACATCTCCCAAATCTTCATCACTCCTCACATGCATTGTTTCCGCTTCATGATTAGGCCTAGTTACTCCAAAGGTAGGAACACCTATGGGTACATATTCCCTTCCATCATAGATGTACAACTTCTTCAAGTGTGGAACGATCATTGCATCAGATTGCTTCATAAACTCCATCCCAAGTACGGCCTCATAGTCATCAATCCTCACAATGGTGAAGTCCACCTTCTCGGTCCATTCACCAAGTGTAGTGTCCACCTGTTCAGCCACACCAAGAACTTCATTCGGAGGAGAGTTCACCGTCTTCATATGTGCCTTGATAGGAACATATTTCAGCCCAACTTTCCTTGCAGTATCTTCTCCCATAAAATTGTGAGAAGCCCCACTATCTACCATAGTGAGTATATCAGCATCTCCAGCTTTCATTCGAACATACTCCAACTTGTTCCTCTCGGGATCCTTTCGAGAGAGCACCTCTGTAGCAGCAGTAGTGCTAAGGACCTACATCATACCCACAGAAGCACCTTCATCTTTCGTACTAGATTGTGCTATGGCAGCCAACTTCGGTTTAGAGGGACAATTCTTCACTACATGTGGCCCTACACAAATCCAACACTTCAAGACCTTCTTTCCCTTCGAATCATCAGACTTCGAAGCTTCTTCTTTCTTCTTATCTTTCGGTTTATCAGACTTCATTTTCCTATCATCAGAAGTCTCATCGTAGTGCTCAACCAACTTATCAACTGCAGCAAAGGCTTCTTCAAGTGTACGAATCCTTTGTCTCTTCACCTCATTACGTGCCCAAGGCTTCAATCCAACAATGAAATTGAATACCTTGTCTCTTTCCGCCATATCAGGTAGCTCAAGGACTGCACTTGCAAACTCCCTTTGATAAGTTTGAAGGTTCCGGGTTTGCTTTATAAACTTAATCTTCATCCTAGCTTCCCATGTTTCATCCTAAGGACTAAAATGGGCCTGCAAGGCTCCTTTCATTTCATGCCAAGAAGTGATGTAGGTAGAACTTCCATTTGCAACCTGGTCCATCCTTCTTCTCCACCACATCTTGGCATCTTTTGTAAGGAATTGAGCAGCAACCTTTACCTTAGTCTCATCATCGGATAGACCCAATCTCTCCAAGTATTGCTCCATGTCCCACAAGAAGTTACCAAGAGTTTTTGCACTCCTTATACCATCGAATGAATTCGGTTCCTTGACTTTCACATGAGGCACTCCTCCACCTGAGCCATGCCTCACGACCTTCTTCAACACCGCTATTTCATCCTTGGCTTCGTCAAGAGCTTTCTTCAAGTCCGTCATTTCCACTAGAACTTGGTCCCTTGAAGCTTCAACGTCCTTGAACCTTAATTCGAGTTGTGTACACATCAAATCAGTGTACTCATGTTGAGTTCGGAGTTCATCTAGCTCATCCTTCATCTTCAAGGATGCCTTTTGTTCTTCCACAACAAGGTCAAACTTTTCTTCAAAATGAGCTTCTAAGAATTCCACCCTTTCCATCACTTTCTACATCAGATCGAAAGTGTCCACGGGACTATGATTAGACCCGACATGAGATTCAGCCATTGCTAACAACCTTTTCTTCTTTTCTAATTGAGTTTCGAGCATGCACCGGCTTCACCTGCAACCCAAGTCCTTGATGTCACACTTAGAGTGTTTCACCAACCTCTTTCCCTGCAAGAACTTGTCTCCACGGTCACGAGCTTTGCTAGCTCTGATACCACCTTCACTTCGGTGAAGGTGGTGTTGAGGCCTCAAAAATCACTGCCACAACATTGGGGGATAACCACCCGGTCCAGACCTTAGTACAACTCCTTTTCCGTTTGTGATGGTGGCTCCGACTGGAGATAACGGGACCAGTTACCCGATAATTAAATAAAAGGGATGGATCAGTGATGAATAGTTTGCTTAAGTGATAGGCGACTAGCTTATTCTATTGACAGAAATAGGGAAACTAATACTAATCCCGGGAAAAACTTATTCATTCGGAATGCAGCGTTAAATAATCTTTATCTATCTAAAAGGCATGTAGATGACTCTGTAAAATAAATAAGAGACATTCAATCATTCAAAGATTACTTCATATGAATAGTCACAATGAAGTGATAAATACAAATTACTGCATTCACTATTTATATCATCGATACATATATACGATTGAAAGAGAGGCATGCGATAAACAACCAATAGTGGAATGCATAAAGAATGCTGCGAAAAGCACACATATATATAAGCGATAATAGCAAGAGAAATTTAAACAACAATTCATATAACAAAAATGAGTACAGACGTAGATAATAGTACCATGTGAGCTGCAGATCAATCCGAAATATCAATCGCTATTCAAAATTCCTTCTTCAACATAGAAATGCTTTTAAACAATGACAATAGTGCACATTTGCATAAAAACCTTCCTCATTAAATTCAGAATAATTGGTCCAGTTTCATAAAAGAATATCCCTGAAGTACAATAGTGCAACTTCAGGGTTTTAGTCATATACAAAACTTTACGACCCTTTCTAAATGCATGAAAGGGTCTATAAATACTACTAAGCTAAAAAAATCTATGAAACAAAATCCTACTAAATTGGTATCAGTAAGTGCGATCTATTTCTCAGGGGCGATCTAGCAGTCGGCGATGTGAGTCATGACTCAGGTTGTTTGCCCTTAAACCTGAGCTGGCTTATCGCAAGCATCGGCTCCACTTCTGGCGGTCTGTTGAGGCGCAAACTGAATTGGGCAGCAAAGGTGGCATCTTGAATGTCGGGTATAATATACCCAGCAGCATCCGTGAGGCATTTCAAAACGGCTCTTTGGCTGTATGGCTTGATTAAGAAGAACCAATAAGCATCCCATGTTAAACTATTGATTCCAGTGATTAATCTTCCATTTTTCTCCAGCTTCGGGTAGCATGACTGCTCCAACATCTTTGTCGTTGTTAATTGACCTGCAGTACATTGGGAAATCATATTAGACAAATAAAGCGTATTGTTTACTAATTCAACCAAATTTCCAGCTGTTGCTTTGCATCTGAAAATTGCTCTTTCTGCCTTCATTAGTTGTGATTTCCATTCTGTGAATAATATTTCTTTGTGCGATTCCAGAATTCTTGGTAGATTAGTCGCCTAGCCTTGATCGGAATCCTACCATTCTATAAAGTTTGTCAGTGTTTCTTTGGCCTGATCCAAATCGGTCCTTTCTTTTTCTACCTTTTCGCTTATGGATGCTACTAACTCACATAATGGTTCTGCTTGTGTAATATGCTGACATAGGAGCTTAACCTGATTAATCAATGCCTTATTTAACTGAAGTGCTTCCACTTTGAATTCATCTACCTGAGGGAGCTTTTTCATTTGCTCAATTTGAGTGGTTAATTGAGCGATTTTCTCATCTTTTTCTTTCATTGTTCCCTCAGTCGATATTCTTAATTTCTCTAACACCGCCGATAGCTCCCTTTGCCTTTGGACTGTGCTTTCATCAATCGTCTTCTTTTCCTCTTGTAATTGCTTAGTCAGCTGATGATTGCTCTGTTGCTGCAGTAGCAATTCCTGTTTTGCCTGCTCTGCCTTCTACTGAACTTCCGATAATTTCGCCTATAGCGAAGAGATGTCTTGATCCTTGGCCTTCAATAAACTGCTCACCTCTGATGCTTTATCAATGGTTGCCGCTGAATATGCTCCAGTGAATTGCGACAGCTTGGTTAAGTCATCGGAGGGGTCGAATTCCTCTTTCCACACAACATTGCCCGTCACTGTTAATTCAGGGAATAGGGAAGGTTGATCAGCTCTTCTCCTTTTCCTCTGTCGCTTTACAACAACTTTATGCTTAGGGCTATAAAATACATCCAAAGGGGGAATCTCTTCAATTTGTAAAATGATTTCTCCCGTTGGATCTTTAGGAATTATCTCTGTTTCTTTTGATTTATGTAGGTCGTTGGTTTCGCCCGAAACCGGTTTCGATGTCGCTTCTTGCGTGTTGCCTTCTTTAGAAACCTCATCATCTATCGAGCACTCTAGGTTGCTGATGATTGTACTGAATTGGTGCCATTGCTGGAGAAAATTTGGATCAACTAGAGTATCATCATTATTTTTAGAGCTGCTCTCCTCTTGGGTTTTCGCCTGGGTTTCTTCTTGTCGCTGCACATTTTCCTGGGTTACTTCCTGCCTCTGGCTATGTACTTCCTCCTGCTACTTTGATGTAGTAGGAGGTGGCGTATTACTCCGCTGCTCAGGCTCGCTTGATCTTGTTGTCATCGGAACAGTCGCTAACAGGTCTAGAGGCAGAGTTTGCAACCTCTGTTCTCTAATTCTGTTAAATTCGACTAGCCCTTCATCGTTGTACACATTTCTGGCAAGCGACCTAACTTGATACAACGATTTGGCCGATGCAAATAAATCCTCGTATCTGTCTTCTTTGTGCTCGACCTTGGCCAATTTGGCCTGGTTGAGTGCATTGTAAGTGATCTTCCTCGGATCATACTGCCTGCTTGGCAGAGTAGCCAGAGTGAGCGAATTCATTTTCCTAGCTTCCTTCTCTGCATTTTTGATATCATGCAGGGTATAAATTCCAATTCATAAGGGAAAAGAGGGCCAAACATGTTTTTTCGCTTTTTTCAGGGTCTGAGTAACCCCATCAGCATTGATTTGATAAGCTACTTCCCTGGCAAGTAACTTATCGGGGATGTAAAGTGGGAGCACATGCGGCCTGGCCTGACTGCCAAAAACTCTGATGTAGGTGAATTTCTCCTCCCCAAACCAACTTGCTGCTGCGGTCAAATCTACCCCTGCTTGGTCAGAAATCTTCGGGGCAGGCTTATCAAAAATGGAATAATGAATTGGCAACATAAAACCGTTGTAGATTTGATAAAGATGGTGCTTATAATTAGTCTTCCACAATTTTTGATAATATATGTGAATGGGTGTGGTGTCTTACGACGTCCACCTCCATCCAAGCACAGGAAACTCAGAATTAAAACACAACACATCCATCACATAGGCACTGTAATAGAATGGCCGAATAAACCTCTCTGTGATGCGATAGTTAGACCTGAAATCGAGAATGGCTTTGGCTAACTTGTCGGATAATATAACCGCCCAATCCATAATTTCGCCACTACATGCCGCCTCCATTAAGGGGACCATTTCTATGGTAAAATTGGCGGAGTCATGCAATCCCCATAGCCTACACAGCAAAATTCCAGCATAGCAGTAAGGAGAACATAGGGAGTCAACTGAGTACTTACCCGAGGATTCATGCTTATGTTTTGCTGGATTTTGTCTCCAGCCTCAAATTGGTTCAGACTTGGTCTCGTTCTCTGCTCAAAATTTCTCCAGAAATTTCGCATTATATTTTTTCTCTTTTGCCGGTAGGTGATACATTTTCCTTAGATCTTCGGCTTGAAAAGAACCAAAAATCCTCCCGTCCGCAGTGCTATACAATCTGTTGATAATTGGGAGCTCTTGGATTTCCCACCTTACCACATCTGTATATGGGAGAATTTGTTCCCGGGCCACTATTCTGTGCAGGAAGGAGTCGGCCAAGTCTTTTAAATTGGCATCAGATTTGCTGGTATTATCGCATGAGATTTCTATCCCAGTCACCTTTGGCTCTTCGGCTTCAATCAAATTATACGTTCCTTGCCAAGTGGTCCTGGTAAATCCTAAGCATGTCGTATCTGATATAAGCCCTTTGTTCTTACCGCTTAGATCAACGACAGCTTGCCCTGCGGCTGGCGAAGCAGTACGCATTGTAGTCTTCTTGGATTTCTTTCCCATCCCACTTAATTCTATCTCTGTGGAAGAATCCTGCACATAGCGAAAGATAGGCGTAACACAGGAAACAATAACATGAATTGAACAGAATGAAATATATATATCTGGGTGCATTCATAGCGATCAATTGACTTAAGGTGGCCTTGGGATCAAATCCGTGGATAGATCACAAGCTTGTTGTCCTCATTAAATGGTCGTTATGGCCTGTCAATCTCATTAATACCAGTCGCTTCGGTTAATGGCCGAATGATTTATTTGAAGCATGCCTTGGGTGATTTGGCGGTTTGAACGCGGATGAGCGGATTTTCAAAGGATATTTCCTTAATTATGAATAAATCATATTAAACTGCCTTTATGAGTTTTACTTTGAAAACTACGCTTTTTACCCTTTTCGCAATCAGGCATTAGGGAAATGCTAAGTTATTGCATTGGTTTCGTTTGGAATCTGCGATCGCCGATAGCGATATCGCATCGCGTCGGGAATAGCTAGCAGGGTTGTTTAGAATGAGGGCACGGTGAGTCGCCGATCGCCGATAGCGATATCGCATCGCATCGGGCAAGGGGGAGCTTATTTGCACTTTAAGTGTTATCGCTGATTGCCGATTGCCGATTTCGCATCGCATCAGAGCAAGGGTTGTTATTCATGTTACTTTATGCTTTTGCCGATATCCGATAGCGATTTCGCATCGGCGAAAACCAAGATGTCCCTTGAGTTGTTCTTTCTTTGTCATTGCGATATGCGATCTTGCGATTGCTTTATCGCAATGATAAAGATAAATCGTTTTATGTTGGGGTTTTTTGATTGGTTTTATTAAAAAGGCCTTTTAGTAATGTTTTATTTTATTCAAGCCTTTTTGAAAGAGAACTTTAAATTGATACCAATTTGAAACAAAAATTAAAAGGGACCCATTTCACATTATATTTTTAGAATAGTAATGATATGAAATGGGGGGTTGTTGTATGGCACAACAGAAGGACACAACATGATACAAGAAAACAGAATTAAATAGTCATGGAGCCTCACTGGCACAATCAAGCCAGCCACCTAATAGGGCAGTGTTGCACTAGAATTAATTACTGTTTTCGTGATGGAAAGAGAATTATGTTCTTATATGCCATCAGGCAGTTAAAGACAATGGGGATAGATTAAGACACCTCAAGCCCTAAAAAACTCAAGAGCATTGTAAAGAGCTATAAATAGATGAAAGTAAGATGTAATCAAGGTTCAACTTCTAGAGACTATAGAGACTTTGCTACTCAAGCTTCTCATCTTCATTCATCAGTAATACAAGCTTCTTTTGCCGTCATGTTCAATATCCCAATTCCTCCTCTGTTCTAAGCTTGCAACCTGAACAAGCCGTTCAAGTTTCTTCTATGTCTAATGCCAAATAACTATCATCTTATCTCTGCGTTGATGTATTATATTTGCAAGTTTCATTTACTTTCTATAGTTGGCCATCATATGTTTATGTATGTATCTACTAGTATGATTAGTATTCTCCATTCATTCACCTAATCTACAAACTATTGAGCATTGGTGGTCTAAAGCCTTGTAAGCTAAGGGTGTTCATGCATGTCTTGAGTAATAACATAGTCAAAGTGGTTATCTGGCTTGATGCAGACCATTATTTATTCCAATAGTTCAAAGAACAATATTGAAGATTATATGTTACCAAGCATCTCCAAGCTACAACCATAAGAGAGTTTCCTAGGGTGATAACAAGAATCATAGCACTGGACATGATGATGAAAAACAATGAATATTCTATGGAATGAGCTGGTATGACTTTTGACCAAGAGAAATAATGGTATACTAAGATGGGATGCGTAGTACTTATTCAAATCACAATGTACATATTCAAACCATCAATATCAAACATTTATGTGAATAAAATTATGAAACATTATGGAACCACTCACTTTAGAATTTATAGCCAAAGCATTTAAGAGTTACAATAGAGTTTTTAAGTGATCATAATAAAAATTAATACATATTAGAGATATTATACACACATGGATTATAGATATCAAGCTAAATGTGGTCGTTAAAGCAACATTTTCCTATTCCTAGTGTCTTATATGGCCAAGGCAAGGTGTCATCAAACTAGTTATACATCCATCTATATACCTTACTTGGAAAATGATTAATGTCACAAGAATCACAGGGGTTGAGATGTCAATCAAAATTTAAAACTATGCTCTAAAAACTCATATAAAAAGTGGGGTAATAGGTCCTATGACATCCAAACTACAATTTGCAATGGGAAATCCTCAAAAGTCTCTTTGAAGAAATAATGTAGCATAGAGGGGTTCAAGAATATGTATGAGGCCCCACCAATTTTATAGTTGAAGAAGTTTGAATATGGTTTTGTCAATTTTGGCCCTAAGTAGGCAAGGCAACATGGAAGGAGGTGACCCCCTTAGAAGAGTTTGAAGGGGAAGGCCACATAAGGTCTTATATAAAGATCCAAATCCAAGGACCTCCCTCATAGAAAGAGTTAGACCTGTATTGAAAGAAAGTAGACAACTACGCATCTAAATTGTGATAATAAAAAATAGAACATCTCTTGAATCCCATAATAAATGGAGCATCTACAAATGAGGTGATCCTCTAACTCAATATTGTGTATATGGCAAAGCTATAAGATGTTATTGAGAAGAGGAATGTCATGATGATTAGTTTCAACTAGATGCTAATGTAAACCCACTTTAAACCCACCAAGGCGGGTTTGAAGGGAAACATCTAGTGTTCTTTTTTCTTTTTTTTCTTTTTTTTGCGTGTGTGGTTCACAGACACCTTCCGCCAATGGGTGGCGATATGTACACTGGAAAAATATAGGCTTGACGCCCCGTGACCTACTGCAAGACCTGACCCCAAGAGCTTTCATTAATTGATCTTGTGACCTCCCATCTGGTGAGGCCCCATCTTGACCGATTGAGCTAACCCTTGGGGCTAGAAACATCTAGTGTCCTTGTGTGTATGAGTTAAACAATAAGGCCCCCATTCATTTGCATGAAGTGTTCCTAGTACAAATCCATCTTAGAGTCAAGGCCATGAAAAGATGAAGTCCAAGTACACTTAATTTGTTGTCTATAAATAACCTCTTTAACAACTTGACCCAAACATATAATGATGTCATTTACATTGGAGGTGTATGACACTTGAATTATGTTACAACTTTAATCGTTCCCCCAAAAAAATGTGCCAGTCTCCCTTGTGATGATGCATCAACCCAAATCTCATTATGTAAAAGGAATTTAAACATGATGTAACTTTAATAGTGCCCTACTCACCCCTGGCTCACCAATCATGGCAAATGTGAGGCTATTTCAAGCATTGATGTGGATAATATCATTTTATTTTCTCTTATCTGTAGTATTCTACATTGACACAATTGGGATTTTTAGCAAACAAAATATTTGTATCAAGGGTTAACTCCTTGTTCATTAGGGCTGAAGAGGTCAAGTCATTATGAGTGATCTATTCATTGCCAACTCCTCATGTGGGAGAACACTACAAGCTCCATGTCAACATTAAGTGTAGATATTGTGCGCAATTATGATTGAGGTTTTGCAGGTTATCCAGTTGTTCTACATTAGGTATACATGGTAATAAGGGAATTGCATACAAACACACACCCTTGAGACCAATACCTATTTCTCAAAAAATCAAATGGTCCCAATATTCTTAATTAGAGGTGAAGGATTTTCCTAAGGGGTTAGTTTGTTATTTTGATGAGTTGTTTTTGGCCTTGGATACTAAGTGGTTAAGGGCTTTAGGAGTTAAGAGTTAAGAGCCAATGGCTTGGGGACCATGGAATTTAGGGTCAAAGGGCTTAAGAGTTAAGGGATTTAGGTGTTTGGGGATAAGGGGTTAGGTTTTAAGGCGTTTACGGGTTAGGGGTTAAGTTTTAAGGGTCATGGGTTGAGAGAATAAGCGGTTATTGTTTAGGGGTTCATGGATTCTAGGTTAGTAGTTAATGGCTTGAGGTTTAATGGGCCAAGGGGTTGATGGGTTATGAGTTATGAGTGTAGTGGTTAAGGGATTATGGCTTGGGGGTTTAGGGGATAAGGAGTTTCATTGTTATGTGTTAATTTCTTATGGGTTGTGATAATGGGGCCCTTAATCCTCTTATCACCACTATCGAGGGTTCCCCTTTCAATTTCTCTTATTTCCTTCCCTCTAGGCCCCCTAATCCCCTTATCACCACTATCGAGGGTTCCCCTTTCAATTTATGTTGTTGCCTTCCCTCTAGGACCCCTAATCCCCTTATCACCACTATCGAGGGTTCCCCTTTCAATTTCTCTTGTCTCCTTCCCTCTAGGCCCCCTAGGCCCTGTGACATTAGGTCATAAGCCCCCTTATCATTCACTAATGCTAGGATTATAGATCTTAATAAACATGCTTGGACATCCCACTTCTACCCGTCCATGCTATCCTTGTGTCCCCTAGTCTTGTTCAATACACCACAAAATACTCCTCCCACCTTTTTAGTCATATCATTCAACTCATCCTAACATTATAAACCCAAAATTTGGCCCTAATGTCCCTACAACTACACCCTTGGGCCACCGTGACTAAGGGCTTAAAGACAGTAGGGCTAATGAGTTGTGATAAGGGGGTCCATAATACCCTTATCAAAACTATTGGGAGTTCCCCTGTCAACTACAGTTGCTTCATAAAGAAGAGAAATGGAGAGAAAAAGATAAGTGCTAAGGCATGCTAAGATGTGTTAGGTTCCAAGGTGTGGCACCACTGCATGCTAGGGAGTGTTATGGCCAAGTGTCAAGGAAACACAAGGGAGAACTAGTTTCAAATGCATGGAAATGAATGAATATGAGTGCGTAATAGGGAGTGTCAACGATGGCCATGTGTGTTAAGGAGGGAGTGACAAGTCATGCTAGGTAGTGCCAAGGCATGTTAGAGTGTTATGGAAACATGCCACGATGTGCCAAGTGTCAAGGTGAGTCAATGCTTGATAAGAAGTGTTAGTGAGTGCTAGGGAAACACAAGGGAGCACTAGGTCAAAATACATGGAAATTAATGAATAAGAGTGTGTGAGAGGAATGTTAATGAGTTCCAGGTGTGCTAAGGAGGGAGTGGCATGGTATGTTAGATAGTGTTAAGGCATGCTAGAGTGTCATGGAAACATGCATCTAAGATGTGTCAGGTGTCAAGGTGTGCCAATGTGTGCTAGGAAGTGTTAGGGAGTGTCAGGGGAACACAAAGGAGCACCAAGTCAAATGAATGCATGGAAATGAATGAATGAGAGTTTTTGATAGGAAGTGTTAGTGAGTTCCAGATGTGCTAAGGTAGGAGTGATGATATATGTTAGGCAGTACTAAGGCATGCTAGAGGCCAGGGCAACAAGCCAATATGTGACAGGTGCCAGGGTGTGCCAATTTATTACAAGGAGTGTTAGGGAGTGTCAGGGAAACACAAGGGAGCACTAGTTTCAAATGCATGTAAATGAATGAATAAGAGTGTGTGATAGGGAGTGTCAACGAGTTCTAAGTGTGCTAAGGAGGAAGTGACAAGATATGTTAGGTAGTGCAAAGCAATGCTAGAGTGTCAAGGTGGCAAGCCCAGATGTGTCAGGTGTCAAGGGTTGTTAATGTGTGTCAAGGAGTGTTAGGGAGTGCCATGGAAACATGAGGTAGAACTATTTCAAAATGCATGGAAATGAATATATAAGAGTGTGTGATAAGGAGTGTCAATGAGTTTAAGGTGTGTTAAGGAGGGAGTGACAAGGTTATATGTTAAGTAGTGCCAAGGCATGCTAGAGTGCCAGGTCATGTCAGGAAGTGGTAGGGTGTGCTAGCGAGTGCCAAATAATGCCAAGGAATGCAAGGGGTGTTAACACGTGCCACATGGTGCCAAGGGATTGTTAGACATGCAAGGTGTTATTCCATGTCAAGATGTAAACTATGTTGCTTAGTTGTTTTATGGCCATGCTTGGACGTGAGCCTTGACTTCCTAATTGGTAACTTGTCCAAGTGGGATAAGTTGAAATTAGACATGAGTAGCCTAAGATTAGTTATAGTAATTTCTTAGGTGAACAAGGCATAGTCTAGTTTTAGTAATCGTAACTTGGCCAAGATGTTGTAGTCGAGGGAGGAGTTGGTTGGGTTCCCAAGTCCCGAAAAACATAATGGTAGTTGTGAGGGAATGATAGCTAAGGAGTGTCAGGGCATGCCAAGGAATGAAAAGGCATGCTAATGCATGCCAAACAATGTCAATGCATATTGAGAAGTGTTAGGGAGTGCTAGGGCTATTGAGAAATCTAGGGCACAATATTTAGGTGATTCCTCCTCTTATGCTAATTGCTTGTGAATGCTTTTTACTTCTTAAGATGAGGATCTTCTCTGTACTTATATTATTATAGTGTTATTCTTCATCAAACAACTACCAATGCATAAATAATGAGGAGACAAAATACAAAGAGAATAGGTGATCAGCCAAGGCCAAACCTCTCCAACATGAGAGGAAAACCCAAATGAATTATTCTTCTTATAGAGACTTCAATTGATGAATACCAAGACCATGACCTAGATCCTTGACTCAATGACCTCTCTAAGAACAAGTCATCAGCCTCCTTGATTCAAATTCCTTATTTTTCCTTGAGTGAACGACGATCAAGCTTATTCCTTCAATAACTTGATTATCCTTCAAATTTTGGTTCCCTAGATCAAATCAATAGTTCTTGCCCCTCTTGCAGAAACCCTAGCATGTGTGGTTGACCAACCTTTTGAACCTTGATCTTCTTCTCTTGGATGGTATGACCTCTTATTATAATTTGACTTATAACCTTGCTTATCTTATTCCTTGATTCAAATTCTTAGACAACAACAAGACCTTCGACCTTTTCTACAGTAGATATTTATTCCTTCCTTCACACGTGTGGAGGTATTAACCCTAAATCAAACCCATAAACAACACCAAAATCTTCACTCTTCATTTCCTTCTCTTCTCTAGTTATCTTTGCACTTCTTATTGCATACTTACTTAACTAGATTTGCTTGTCCACAAATTGAGGCTAATTTTCCCTATATATAGTTTTTCATCCATCAAAATAAGCCGACTTGTAATATATGTAAGCCAACTTGACATTCTGGAAGCATCCTTTGGCCGACATGAAGAAGAGTTTGTGACAAGATCTTGGAGGGCTAATAAATTTTCTTCTACAATGGATTACATGCCCAAAATGGGTCTTCAATATTTGACATTGACTCTATGAATTTTATGGCTTGATGACCAAACCTAATAGCTCACAATGGGAGCTTTAACTAAAAATAAAATTCCTTGATCATGAAACCCATGATTCAAGCATTACAAAAATAATTCTATTTTCTTCTTTACGTCAATTACATAAAATCGCAATTACTCATGTCATTATGAAGACCAAACCTAGGCTTTTCAATGAGGGCATCACAAGGGGGAACTAGATCAAAATGCATGGAAATAAATGAATAAGAGTGTGTGCCAAGGAGTGTCAACAAATTCTAGATGTCCCAAGGATAAAGTGTGAAAGGAGAAGTTCATAATAGGACTAGCAGGAAAAATGGCTTTAGTTGCGATAAGGGGCTAGAAAAAGAATTTTCAAACAAAGGGAGACTTTGGGTTGGGCACAACATTATTTTTCCAATGCCTTGGTTGGGTTCCCAAGCCGCAAAAAAGGTAAGGTTATCTATGAGGGCATCACAACTACGGAGTGCCAAGGTGTGCTAGGGAATGTTAGGAAGTACTAACACATGCTAGACAGTTCCAAGGCATGTTATGCATGCCAAGATGTGCCAAGTGCTAGGGTGTGGGGTGAACAAATGCTAGGGAATGTCAGGGTCAGGTGTCAAGTAAACACAAGGGAGCACTAGTTTCAAATTGATGGAAATGAAGTGTTAATGAGTTCCAGGTGTGCTAAGGAGGGAGTGATAAGTTATTCTAGATAGTTCCAAAGCATGCTAGAGTGTTAGGGAAGCATAACAAGGTGTGCCAAGTGTCAAGGTATGTCAATGTGCACTAAGTGTTGGGGAGTGCCAAGGAAACACAAGGAAGCACTACGTCAAAATGCATGACAATGAATGAAAAAGAGTGTGTGACAAGGAGTCTCAGCAAGTTCCAAGTGTGTTATGGAGGGAGTGACATGGTATGCTAGGTAACACTAATTACTGAACTCAACTCGTCAAAAATTTCCCTCTAGCTACCTCCTTTTTACTTCAAGGTCTACAACACTTAGGGTCCTCGATCAATTGTTCACAACTCCATTTCTGAATAAGTCTTTGTTCTACCCATTCTTGACATACTGTTGCTCCAAGATGATAAGTCTAGGGCTATGGAGGTCACCCTTCTTCTCACTGACTCAATCCTCTAGAATACAATGAACTAGGGCAAGTTGGCTAGCCCACTTGACTGCTCTTTAGTCCTTAGAAGTTTGCACGTCCTCAGGCCCAGTACACCTACCCTTCTACGAGTCTTGTTGTCCTTCACAAGTACATGACTTAGGGCTCTTCTTTGACAGTCACCTAACAGTTCCCTCCAACTGTACTAGGACTGCCATCAACTTTCCCAAACACATTCAATTAATTTACTGATCTAAGGCCCACAACATGTCCCTCGTCTACAACTCTTCAAATCTGCCACCTAATAGTGATTCAAGTGTACAAAAATCACTATTCTTGTGTACCAAATTCTTTATTGTCCAATCTATGAACAAATATGAACTACTCCTTTTATCATCCTTCTAACAATATGTAGATGACTGAACTAGGGTCACAAATCATCCACTAGCAATCCATTGACTAATTGTTTATAGGATGCTTCAGATCTTTGTTCAAAAATCTATGGAAAGTCCACCAAAATCAACTCCTTTTCATGTAAATCCATTCCTCATATGGCACATTTCTTCTGTTCCATCTTCTACTCAGGTTCCACCCTCCTTTGGATCTGTTATCTCCACACACACTTCTACAAACCATGTTCCAAATTTTGGAAATACTGAGAGGGGGGTGAATCAATATTTCTTTTCAATTATTATTTTTACTATTTATATCACTTATATTTAGAACATGAAATGATCAATGATAGAATAAATATTTTTATTAATTTCTTCTTTACAATAAATCAAGTACAATAATATGTGTAGGGATCCAACCCTAGATGAATACATCGATCTTCAGTCTCCCAAGCTCCAATCTATGATTTCCAAGCACTGACTTGGACTTCCAAGGCTCCAACCTTGTCAATTTTGAGGCACCAACCTCAAGGGATTCACCCTATATTTGGTTCAGGCTCCAACCTAGTTTCTTGAGGACTCTGATCCTCTAGGGCTCCAACCCTATCCTTCAAGGCCCCAACCTTACCTTTTCGAGGCTCCAACCTCATGGAATTCAACCCTTAATTTCACTTTGTCAAGATGTATTTGGTTATACTTCAAGGCTCCCAATGTCTTCTTCAGTGAGCCCTTTCAATCTTCGCTTATTTTTCACTTTAGTCTCCACGTCACATCATCAATGACAACGTTTATCTCTTAGAAGGTATCACCACTGCTCTTCATCATACCCAAGAAATTTCTCCATGTCACCTCATGATGGTTTATGCATCATGGTCTTCAAGGATGTATCCAAGACTTCTTCAAAGTTCCTTCAATACGTTGCACCAAACCTACTCCAGAAACTAATCCAAGGATTTCCATGATCCTCAAGGCTGCAAAATAGTATGTTAATATTCTTCTCCCACACATAAGATTTGTCCACTTCAAGTCTAGTATGTTACTTCAATATGCTCACAAATTGCTCGATGACCTATTTTGGCAAATGCTTCACTTATCCAATATACCAATTGCTTCATTTTCATTTCTTCGAGATGAGGGACTAAGTTTTACAAATTGTTGTCCTCACACTGAGATTTAATGGTAATTGTTTCGAGGTATTATTTTCTCCACAGGTCCGAAGCTAAACAAGAGACTATTTGGTGTCAGAAAATTATCCTCCACTTTAAGATATTTCTATTTAACCATTGAAGTTCAATGTCTAAGTATAAACATTACATGTCATAGATACTTAGATCTATGAGGTGTGCATGTAGTTTCCTCAGAAATATCTTTTCTAGCTCCTCAAGAATGATTGAAATTCACTTGTCACAAGCCTTTTACTCTAGAATAGTTAAAAGGTAGACCTCCTCCACCGTTCTACAATCACAGGTGGTTGCCACAGTTCTCTATGATTGTCTTCTACAAAAGTATCATCACATATTTGAGTTCTTCATATACGAGCAATGCCATAGGAAACGATATTTCTTGAAATTCGATCTCCTTCATAGATTTTTGACAAAGTGTTGACCACAAATTTCCTTTGATTGCCTACAGAATGATATTTCATGATTCAGATTAGTGAGCTCCTTGCTTCATGAAGAAGATCCGAATTTTTTTATCCTTGTTCTGCAATTCTTATCTTTTTTCTTTTTCGAATTTTATCATCAAGGTAACGAGTCTGAGTTTGGTATTTATAATAGTTTGAATATATGAAAGAAAACATGTCATTTGGGCAATGAGGGAGCCAACTTTTGCTGATGAATTCAACCACACACATTTTAATGGCACCCTTGCGCATGGCACAAATTATTTTTGAGTAGTCTAATTATGATTTTAGCATTGAATATCCCTAGTCTCATTTGATAAAACCTCATCTCTTGGAGCATCTAATTCGGCCATTTGTCTGGTTTTAAGGAGAGTCTTTGTTTCTCAATTTGATAGCCTTTGAGACCATTTTAAAAAATCATGCATGTTGTGGAGTAGTTCTATATAATGTATAAACTTGATATAATCTAAATTTTAATTAAATTATTTTAAATTTATAATAAAATTTAGGGTTAGGGTTTATCTCTTTAAATTGTTAGGATTAAGGTATCACTAGGAGAGAGATTTTAGTGTTAGGGTTAATTTGGGAAAGGGTTTTCTCATGTATTTAGGATCTAGGGCTTTCATAACATCTAGGGTTAGGATTGTTGGCATTATGTTTCTGGTATGGTTATATGTTACAGATGTTGTACTTGATGGCAACACCCATGGCATGGCTCTCAATATGATGAGAATTAAGAAGTACGTAGGAGAACAGTTCAAAAGATGTGTACCCGCAGGTATGTCATGCAGGGACCACGTCCAGACACGCAGGTCACCCATTCATGAGGTGCGTACCCCAATGCACACACTTCAAGGCAGTAAAGCGCGCACATGTGGGGTTTCTTATGTTTAACCCTTGGTATTTAGCTGACGGTATTGTATTATTATGGTTTTGGCCCGTGGTATTGGTCCATGATTTGAGGAAGAGCTTGCCTATATAAAGCAAAGGAGATCATTTGGCTTGAGTATCTTTTGAAAATTGGATATCTTAAGATCTAAAATATTGGGTTCTCGATTTAAAAGCTTGATCTATAAAAGAGAAGTTGAAAGCGAATCTGTGAAGGGTGATCTCTTGAGCGCAAGATCAGATCTGAGTATCTGACTCTATTTCAGCCCTAATCAGAGGTGCGCAGGTGATTAACAGTGCGAGTGTGTGGGCACGTGAAGCAGAAGAAGGATAAGTGCGTGGGTACGCAGGGGCGACATAGGCACAGTGCGTGGGTACGCAGAGGCGAAGAAGGCGCAGTGCGTGGGTACGTAGAGCGATGGAGGTTCAGGTGCGTACGCACAGAAAAAGTACGCGGCGCGATAGTGTTTTTGGGTGCGTGCCTACTGTGGCAGTACGCGGCGCGATAGTGTTTTTGCGTGCGTGCCTACTGTGGCAGTACATGGCGCGATAGTGCATTTGGGTGCGTATTGTACGCAGCACAGTAGAAGAAGCAGTGCGTGGTCATGCAGTGTAGCAGAAGGAACTCTGCGGGTATACGCAGAGAAGCAGAGGGTGAAGTGCGTAGCGACGCAGGCCAAAGAAAGGAAAACTGCGTATCTATCTTAAGATCTCCTGTTGACTGAAGTTTTTTGTTGATACGGTGTTCTGGGTTTAGTTTTGTTATTGTTGATCTGGTTACTGCAGCTGACTGTGTAATTTACATGTACTTGATGATCCCTTGATGTATATGGATCCAGTTTGAAAATTTATGAAAAGTGGTCCTTAAAAGAAAAGAAGTAGGGGGTTGTAGCTCCCTTCCAGGAGAGACTGGAAAACGAGAGAGAGTTGTAGCTCTCTGCAGGTTGCAGCCTGCGTACTGGTAAAGGACTGCACCAGTACAAGAACATTGTAAAAGGAGTTTCTAATTTGAAAGAAGATAGAGACATATTGCAGCAGGTGGTTTTCACCCACATTGGGTTTCCACCTTATATCTGGTGTTCTTTGATGTGACTATCTGATTTTCTTGTTCATGCTCATTATTTATGGTATTGGTATGCAAAAATAATTCAAAGTGTAAATAAGGAAGATTTGGTAAAAGAACTAGATAATACTGATTCACCCCCCCTCTCAGTATTATTTTCAACAATTGGTATCAGAGCAGGTCCTTCTGAAAGAAGCTTGATCGCTTGAAGGAAGATCTTTCATCATGAGCAACTGCGAGAGGGAAGCATCTATCAGGCCACCGATTTTTGATGGAACAAAATTCAATTATTGGAAGGTAAGAGTTACTGCATATCTTCAATCTCTTGGTACAGATGTTTGGGATATCATAGAGACAGGCTACAATTTTCCTTCAGCTACTCCTACAGATGCGGCCGAAAAGAAGAAATATGAAACAAATGCTAAAGCAGTCAATACTTTGCTGGGATGCTTATCTCAAACAAAGTTTGTGAAGGTTATGCAATATAAATCAGCCAAAGAAATATGGGACAAGATTGTCTTGAGCTACGAAGGAGATGAGCAGGTAAAGCGTGCTAAACTTCAAACTCTCAGGATTCAGTATGAGAATATCAGGATGTATAATGATGAAAGTGTGGCTAACTACTTTCTTTGGGTAGATGAGATTGTTAATTGCATGAAAAATTTGGGTGAAGAAATAAAAGAGGCTATTGTGGTTGAAAAGGTTCTAAGGTCATTGTCCCTCAAGTTTGAATCTAAAGTATCTGCAATTGAAGAAAAGGAAAATCTACGAATTCTTACTATGTCTCAGCTACATGGAATTCTAACTGCTTATGAAATGAGAAAGGGAGGTCCATCAGATAAAAGAGAAGCTGCTTTCAAGGCGTAAGGCAAAGGAGATTGTTATGAAGCAAGTCACGTACCAGAAGAAGAAGAAGAAGAATCAAATTTTGTCAGAAATCTTCAAAGGGGTTCTGGAAGGTTCAGAGGTAAGTTACCTTTTAAATGCTTTGCTTGTGAAAGAGTAGGTCATTATGCTGCAAAATGTCCTTATAAGGATAAAGGAAAGGAACCAGCTAGATGGAACAAGAAACAGGGTGCAAATAAGAAAAGCTACTACACTCATGAAGATAGTGATGGTCTATCAAATAGTGATGAAGATGAATGAGGTAATGAATATAACTGTTAATGGCATTTGAAGATGATGATTATATGGATGCTATAGATGTGGATAACCTTTTTGAAGAAATTACTAGACTCAAGAGATTTATAGAAGAAAAGAATATGATCATTGATACTCTACAATTTCAAATTGATGAAAAGGAAAAACATTTTGAAAAGTTAGAGGGTGAAATTGTTGCTCTTAGAAAAGAGATTGAGAAAACAAAAGCTATTAATCTTAAGTTTGTCAAAGGATCTGAAACTCTGGATGAGATTATCAATGTACAACGTTCCCCTCTAAACAAGACAGGTCTCGGCTATAATGGAGAAACTTCTCAAGCATCCACTTCAAAAAGTTATCTTGATGCAGCAAAAAAGAGTGAGCAAAAGCACAATGGAGACTATCAGGTAAAGCAGGGACAAATTGCAAACAAAGGCTATCAGGGGCAA